>CM077672.1:394385847-394565680 GCA_039707655.1 Elymus sibiricus | reverse complement strand
TATATGTGGATCATATAGCACAAATTTATCACAATTCAACAATCTGCACATGCAAAACGAAATTCAACGTCCAGGCCACGACTCTTCAACGTGACGAATCACTTGTCGGACGCCATCCGTGCCTCGCCCATTGTTGCGGCAGCCGCTCTCGCTACCTCGTACTCCCTACGCATGTTGATCTCCTTCTTTCCCTCAAGCCACTTCTTGCCTTCCGCATCCAAGAGCCTTGCGTCCGCTAACATTATCCTCAAATTCTCCGTGGCTCCAGCAAGTTATAACCTCTCCTTCTCAAGCTCTATTGATCCAAAGGTCCGGGCCTTCTCGAGCTCCCATTTGAGACGCACGTCTTTTTTCTTCAACTGTATCTATTTTCTCCCTCTCAATTTGCAACTTATTGTTCACCCTCTCCTGGTCCCAATCCTGATGGAGTCAAATCCAGTAGATCTCAGGTAGGGGGTCCCGAACTGGTAGCTTTGGCACAACGGTAACAGGGACACAAGTTTTACCTAGGTTCGGGCTCTCTCGAAGATATAATACCATGTGTCCTGCTCTGATTGTACTGATTTGGAGGGAGTACAAGTTACAGATTGATCTACCCCGAAATCGTGTGTGTATGAAAAGTTGGGTCTACTGTCCTCACCCTTCGACTTATATAGATACCAAGGGTGCCTATGGTTACACATTTGTCGATTACATATAAGGATACACATGCCAAAGATCCCTTCTAAGTCTTGGTGTACGCGCCAAGTCTTCGGAAGATTCCATCTTGGCGCTTCTAGGCCTGGCTGGCCCATGGGTTGACAGTCTTTGGGGGTCCTCGGCCCGGCCCATATGTCTGGGAGCCGATGTGGCTAGCACCCCCTAATCCAGGACACCATCAGTAGCCCCTGAACCGGTCTTCAAGCCGAGAACTCTCCTCTTCATCTCCGGTCGTCGGCCTTGTAAGCTGGTTCAATAAGTCTTTATCCGTTATCGAGGAGTCTCTCTTACCGCAAGTGTCGTGGTTTTGTCACGGCAAGATGTCCTCGTGAAAGGATTTAGTGGTGAGGCCATCGCACTTAGGTTGATCGGAATCGGGAGACGCGAGTTTATCCAGGTTCGGCCCCTCACGGTGGAGGTAAAAGCCTACATCCTGCTTGATTGCTATTGATGATTGTCGGCGTACGACACCTATGGGATCGTGTGGATCCCTTTTACGGTTTGGCTGGGGAAAAGATGTACACAAAGAGCGGATCCAACGATCAACGCGGGGATTTTTTACCCAGGTTCGGGCCGCTGAGTAGCGTAAAACCCTACTCATGCTTTGGTTTATTGTGGGTGTTTAGGCTCAGGTACACCGAGCGCTTCTTGGTGAACAGTCCGCAAGAAGGGCGGCTACGCATGCAACTGGGCCAGAAAGCTCTCCCTCCTCTGTAGCTTCGCCTTGGGCCTCCTTTTATATGTCCAAGGGGTCACCAACAGTGGCGAACAGCACGTACAAGAGGTGTAAAGTTGCTATAGTGTTTACATGCTTATCACTGATGGCTTAGGACAAACGCATTAAATGCTCCACTTAGGTGTCCCTTACTTTCTTGGGGACGGAAAAAGAGCCCGTCCCATCAGCGCCGCTTAACCCCATCCGCCGCTAGTGCCATGACACGCATCCAGGAATACAAACCCTAAACGACAGGCTGGTCGCTGCGCTGGAGCGGTGGCAGGGCGGTGGGATCTTGCCGGGTGCGAGGCCTTGCCGGGCCTTCGCGAGCCTTCCCGGCAAGTATCTTGCCGGGAATCCAGCCTTCGGTCTTCTGTCTTTTGATCATTAGCTTGAATGCCTTCTTGATAATCTTGTATTTGTTTCCAGCTGTTCTCCGGCAGGCCTTGCCGCTGGTATGGCTACAATCGTCCGTGCACAAGTATGGGGTACTAAAAAGACTCAAACTTTAGTACACCGACAGGAGCCCCTGGGCCTAGGCCATACACGGGTGCGAGGCGTTGTTGGGCTAGGCCCAAACAGTGCACGGGCACGCGTGGCAGGAGTTAACTGTCGTAATCATCTTATTTACCGCGCTCCCCCACGACGCGCATTAAATGCGGGACGTGGGATGCGTGCGCGGAACGGCCGCAGTAGTAGTGCACTCGTAAAAATGCATTCACATTGGTTAGTAAAGAGGCAGCCCCGCGCCTTCCCCATAAAAGGGAATCCGCAGAGGCGCTGCTCATTTACCTCTCGTCTTTTCCAATCTGGAAACCACCATCGCCTTCTTCCTCGAGCTTGAAACAGAGCCTCTCCCATCCATCCGCCACCCCCACGCCCTCATCATTCTCGGCCTCCGCTTCCACAGTCGTCATGCCGCCCAAAGCAAGCAAGGGCAAACCGGCGAAAGCCATCGACTCGGATGCAGAGACGGAGAAGATCGATATGGTGGAGATGCGGAAGGAACACGCCGTCTTCGCCCCGACGCTCGACATGCGCGCCCTGATTGAGCGGTACATGTGTATGTGGGGGAAGAAGACGAGGGCTCACCCTGCAACTCGCGTGCTCCCAGGTTCCGTCAAGGGCGGCCCAGATAAATTCCCCTTCTTCGTCGCTTACTTTTACTGCGGGCTCTACCCTCCGTTTTCTGATTTCTTCATTGACATCATGTACACATACGGCTTCCGTCTCTTGGATTTCACGCCGAATGCCGTGACTTGCATGTCAGTCTTTGCCCATCTCTGTGAAAATTTCGCCGGAGTAGTTCCCAGCACAGCCCTCTTTCGCCACTACTTCATTCCCCGTATCGAAACGGGAGACGCCCTTTCTAGTTCTATCACCTGGATTCCAAGGGCATGGAATAAAGATATATACCCAGACGGTCTCTACCGTAAGAAGTGGGATGAATGGCGGGCCGAGTGGTGCTGGATTAAGGAGAAAGATCCTCAGTCGTTCTGTTCGCCCCGACAAACGAAAGTGGTTCGCGGCAAGGACTGGAGCGGCCTCGATCCTCAAGATGAGAAGCTCGCAATCGCAATTACCAGGATCCACCGTCTCAGGGTTGCCGGGCTTACAATAGAAATGATTGGCGCTGATTTCCTCCGTCGCCACATCGCCCCTCTGCAGAACAAAGGGAGACCAGCCTGGGAGTTCCAGAATGCAGCAGATATCATGAGGCTGCGCCCTGGTCTGAACAACAACTTAACAGTCTTGCAGCACACAGCTCTCTGCCAAAAACTGTTCAGGTCTGACGGGAAATATACATTGCCGGCTGGCGTAATTCCCCTGTGCAACAACTCCGCTTTGAGCTCAATCATCGCCATGATGCCGGTGTGTAATGCCCACGGCCTTGACGGAACTTGGGACGAGCCATCCTCAGAGCGCGCACAGGAATTCTTTGACAACTTGTCGGAGAAAACCATCCGGGAAGAGCCAACCCTCATCCACCCCACCACTGATGAAGATGTGGCTTACATCGCCAGCAGGGCGAAAGAAGCGAATCTAGCCGCGGAGGCCGGCAGCTTTGGCTTCGCGGAAGAGGAAGCCAGTGAAGAAGAAATAACGTTAGAGGAGACCCTTGCCGAGCAAGGTGAAGTTGCCGGGGAGCAGAGTGGCATGGTTGCCGGGAGTTCTTCTGTTGAAGACACAGCCGAGGAGCAGCTGCACGAGGAGCCCCCAGCTCCAGAGAAGAAGAAACGTGTTCTTCGGAAAGTCGTCTCTGGCGTCCCAACACATCAGCCTCCCTCGAGTGGTGAGGTTCCTGGCAAGGGGGCGGCCGGAAAGGCTGCGCAGCGGCAAGGGGCCCAACAGCAACCCGTGCGACGTACGAGACGCACGACCGCGGCAGCAACTGGAGCGGCGGGGGCGTCTCATACGACGGCACCAACGGCTGGAGCAGCAGAATCATATCAACCTACTGCTTCTGCTGTAGCCAAGCGTCCCAGGACCCCTTCTCCACCCCCTCGCACGGACACTGTAGCGGAGGCTGACTTTGACATCTCCGCTTTTAGTCCGGAAAGAGAAGAGTAAGGGTCCTTGCCGCATCTTTCAACTTCTGAATTCCTGGTCTTGCTTAACTCATTTGTTTTGCTTTGGCCTGTCCCCACAGAGATACGGAAACGTTGGCGCAAAGGATGGCGAAGAAGGCGAAGACTTCGACGGGTGATGAGCCTCCGGCAAGCACCGTAGGTGTGCCAGAGCCCATCGTCATCAGCCCGGAGCCCAGCCCTCAACGCAGCCTCCAACCCAGCCCCCAGCGTGAGCCCACTACCCATTTTCCGCTGGCGAGCATTGGGGAGAATATCTTCTTCGCTATTGACATCACCGGGCTTGTAGGAGAAGAACGGCAACAAGGAGAGTCATTGGAGGCCGTCCCTGACGTGCCGCCTCCGTCGACCACGCCGCCCAGAGATGAACCTTCAGCAAGGGCTTCCACTGGCGAGCCCATTCGCGTTGAAGAGGAGCCGGCAAGCACGAGCACTGGCAATCCTACATCGGCAACCAATGTTGCCGGGAAAGGAGAAACCACCTCTCAACAGCTCGACATATGTAAACCGTTCGCCTTGGTGCACTTGTCATTCTTTCTTTATTTTTGTCTTCTTGAACTTCAACTTCGGTCTCATCCTGTTTCCTTTCTTGGTCTTCAGATCTCCCTTCGATGGAACAAATGGATGTTGATATTGTCATCGAAGAGACCGTCAAGGACGCTGCCGTCGAGGCCGACAGAGTCGCAGCTGACGAGGCCGCCAAGGCCGCACAGGAAGAAACCACCAAGGGGTCTGCTGAGGGGGCCGGCAAGGAGATCGGCGACCATACTGACGGCATTCCTGCCGCAGGAGCGCCTGGCGCTACATCGGTCGCGGAGCCCCCAGTCGCCGGCGAGGCGGTTGTCGAGGATCAACCGTCAACATTCGACGCCCCCCCGTCAAGCAGATACCTTAAGGTTGGCGACAACCTATTCGTCAGCATACCAGGGACGGCAAGCACTGGGGTGCCAACCGAAGGAGAAATTTTTGATGAAGACGTCATCACCACCGCTGGACTCAAGATCGTTGATGAGCCACACGCTAGCAGCAGTGGGTCCAGGGAAGAACAGCTCCTCCAAGCCATGAGCGACGACTTCCAAAAGCTTCGGGCGCTTCACCGCACCCGAAAGGAGAGGTTTGACTCCAGGGCGACAGTTGTCGAGGCGGCGGAGGCAGATTTCCAGAAGCGCGTCGAAGAGACACAAGTCTGGTACGCCGAGGCTTTCCAGGAGCTGATGGCTGGTCGGGAGCAACTGAATCAGAGTTGGAACGAGTTCCTCTTAAAGCAGTCCGACGCCGAGAAGGCACAGGAGGAGGCTGCGCAGCAGGCTGCTGCAGAGGAAGCTCGCTTAACGGAACACCGCGTCGGGCTCGATGCTTATGAAGAAGACCTTGCCGCTCGCGAGGAGGCACTTGCCGCCAGGCTCCACAGCAAGGACGAAGAGATCGAGAAGCTTGTCGCGCGGCGAACCCAGGAGCTGGAGCAGAGACACAAGGAAACACTCGAAGCTCTGGCCATAGACCATGCCGGCAAGTTAAAGGGAGCCGTCGATGTCGCCGAAGCTGCAGAGGCCGCCAAGAACGAGCTAGACGATAAAGTGAAGAGGCTGGAAGCGGATCTCGAGGGCCATGGCAAGGAGATCTCGATGCTCAAAGCCGACAGAGAGAAGACTCTCTACAGCCTGGCGGAGATGCAAACCGCCATGTCCGACAAGACCAAAGAGCTCATCTCAACCAATGAATCCATCGCTGATCTGAAACTGAAGCTGACAACGCTGGAGGTGTCCCTTGAGAACGGCAAGGCTCGCGAGAGGGCTTTGATCAAAGACCTCCAGAATGAGAAGAGCCTGCTCAACAACGCCGCCGCCACTTATAATGACTTTGAGAAAGGTGTGAAGATCTGGACTGAGCGCCTTGTCGACGTCGTGGAAAGGCTTGCTGCAGAACTGTCTACCATGGGCCTGCAAAACTTCAACTACTCTTCTGACGATAGGGTGTCTTCGAGCGCCAGGTTGACCATGTTCTTCGAGAGCATCGTTGACGCCCTCAAGCTGCTCCAGTCTAATCGAGAAACCCATCTGGCCAACGAATCCCGCAAACTCTGCCGGGCCGTCCTCCTCAAGGTGCTCGTCAAAGTGGTGCATAAGAACCCTGGCATCAACCTTACCAACGTTCTTGCTAGCTTGCCGGAGGATGTAGACCTCAAGGCACTCGAAAAGCTTGTCGCGCCCATCGTTGATAGAGTGAGCCAAGTCAAGAGGGTCGAAGGCCAGCGCAGGGACTAGCCGCTTTGCTTCATTTTGTCGCCACCATTCCATGCCAAAGACGGTTTTATCTTAAGTTAGAATCGCGGCGACCGTCAATGTAATATAACTTGCTATGTTTTGGACGAATGCATGCTATTTCCCTTGTCTGATTTCTTTCTGTATAGCCCATGCCCTACGCTTATTGGGAACTTGCCGGTGCGCGCACCCTTGCCGCGAGCGCTTTGAGGAACGGATCCTTAGCAGCCTGCTGGAGGTGTCGCTGCCGACAAGATACCTTGACGTTTTCAGTGAAGCCACTTAAGCTGTTGAGTGGACTCGAAACAAGGTAAGGGCGCAACCAATCACGACAAGGTTCCTTCGCGTGCAGGTTTTCCATACAAAAGCCGAAATCGTTCAAGGAAAATAAGTCTACAATAAAAATTTGCTTAAAAGTTTTGTAACTTAGCTTTTCGTTGCTATACTCCTTATCACAATATGTCGACTTGAACGTCGCCTGTTGGTGTTCATACCATCATTCCCCCCGGCAAACTTGCACGCGAGGAAACCTTCTGTCCTTTGAGAAAAAGAAAGAAGAGAAAATAGAGATATGGAACCTTGGCGGTTCATTAATGCTTACCGGAAGCAGGTGTAATACAATATCTCAGATAAGCATGCATATAGATTGACATGAAAATCGACAAGAATTGTAAAACGCTTAAGTTTATTCAACTATGCACAGGGTCTGCGCCTGGCTTTGTACAAAGGATCATATGCCTTGCCGGCAAAACTTGTACAAAAGGTGGTTGCCGGGTGACCCGGCAATCGCGCCTTATGGGTAGAACTTACGAAGGTGTTCGATATTCCAGGAATTGCTCACTGGAATGCCATCTTCGGTCTCCAGGCGGACTGCGCCGGGCTTGGTGACTCGTACTACCCGATAAGGGCCTTCCCACTTCGGCGTCAACTTGTTAGAATTCTTGGCCGACTGAACGCGTCGAAGAACAAGGTCGCCTTCCTCAAGGCTTCGGGCATGAACCTTGCGGCTATGATAGCGGCGCAAGGCTTGTTGGTAGCGTGTAGCTCGCACAACAGCCCGAAGACGATCTTCCTCAAGGAGCGTGGCGTCATCTTGGCGCAGCTGCTCTTGCTCAAGCTCATCATAAGCGAGTACTCGAGGTGACCCATATATGAGTTCTGTGGGGAGAACTGCTTCTGCCCCGTAGACTAGGGAGAAGGGTGTCTGGCCAGTAGCTCGATTTGGTGTCGTTCTGATTGACCAAAGAACCGCCGGCAGCTCATCAATCCAACGTCTTCCGCACTTGCGCAGCTTGTCGAAAGTCCTTGTTCTGAGACCTCGCAACACTTCAGCATTTGCCCTCTCCGCTTGGCCGTTGCTCCTCGGGTGAGCAACAAAAGCAAAACAGATTTTGCCGCCAAGGTCTTGGACATACTGCATGAAGGTGCGGCTCGTGAACTGCGTGCCATTGTCGGTGATGATCCTGTTTGGCACACCAAAACGGCACACTAGTCCCTTGAAGAACTTGATGGCTGATTGTGTTGTCACCTTTCTCACTACTTCCACTTCCGGCCACTTCGTGAACTTGTCGATAGCAACGTACAAGTATTCGAAGCCCCCGGCAGCGTGGGGAAAAGGGCCCAATATGTCGAGCCCCCAGACCCAAAATGGCCAGGAAAGAGGGATTGTCTGAAGAGCTTGAGCTGGCTAATGCGATTGCTTTGAATGGAACTAGCACGCTTCACACTTGGTTACTAGTGCAGTTGCATCTTGGAGAGCAGTGGGCCAGAAGAAACCTTGCCGAAATGCCTTGCCGACAAGAGCTCTTGAGCCTATGTGGGAGCCACATATGCCTCCATGTATCTCTGCCAACAGCTCCAGTCCATCCTCCCGAGGAATACACTTCAATTTCACGCCATTCGGTCTCTTTCTGTATAGGACATTGTCCACGAACTGGTACATACTAGACCGACGGGCTACTTTCTCCGCTTCTTCCTGTTCTTCAGGGAGTTCTCCTGTTTGAAGGAACTGGACGATGTGCTGTGCCCATGTTGGAGCCCGTGGCTCGACAACAAGGACCAAAGGCATATCTTCGGCCGTGGGAGCGTTTGTCTCTACGGGCAAGGGCTTGAGGCCCTGCCGTACCCTGTGGCTCCCCGGCAAGCTTGGCGTCGTTCCCGGCAACTTCCTTGCCGGCGGCTTCTGGAAGCTCTGCAGGAAAGTACTGGCCGGAACTCAACTTTCTTCTTTTGTCTTGCCTCGTCGATGGTGTTACAGATGGATGAGTTAAGCAGAGCACAAAAGTTCCTGGTTCCACAGGTAACTTGAGGGCAGCACGTTTTGACAGGTCATCGGCAATATTGTTCTCCGCACGAGGAACATGCTCTGTTTGCAACCCGTCAAAACGCTCCTCCAACTTTCTCACTTCATCTACATATGCTTCCATCAACGGGCTCTGATAGTCTTTGTTAACTTGCCTAACGACAAGCTGTGAGTCACCTCTGACGATGAGCTTCTTAATTCCAAGGTCCGCCACGATCCTGAGACCAGCAAGCAGCCCTTCATATTCTGCAGTGTTGTTTGTTGATCTCTCCCGGGGAAAGTGCATCTGAATTACATACTTGAGGTGCTCTCCGGTGGGTGCGACAAGCAGCACGCCAGCACCGGCGCCTTGCAGCGATAAAGCCCCGTCAAAGTACATAATCCATTCTCGATTTGTTTCCTTGCTGGGGATAGTTGTCTCTTGAATTTCTTCGTCTGGCGTCGGTGTCCATTCTGCAATGAACTCCGCCAAGGCTCTGCTCTGAATAGTCGAAGTGCTTTCAAATTTGAGATCAAAGCTTGACAGTTCCAACGCCCACTCCACAATTCTGCCGGTCGCATCTGGATTTCGTAAAATCCGCTGCAATGGGAAGTGAGTGAGGACGGTGATTTCATGTGCCTGGAAATAATGGCGCAGCTTCCTTGAGGCCATAAGGAGGCCGAAGAGCAACTTCTGCACGCCAGAATATCTTGACCTAGCCCCCTGCAACAGGGAGCTGACAAAATAGACTGGGCGCTGTACCATCTTCTTCTTGTGCGTTGCTTCATTCGATTGCGCAGATCCTACCTTATTGGCACCAGACTCTGCCGGGGAAAATCCCAGCTTGTCGCTTGACGGGCTTGCTGCTGCCGCTGCTTCTTCGTCGACTTCTCTCTGCGCCACTAAGGCAACACTAAACACTTGATTCGTTGCCGCTAGATATAGCAGCAACGGCTCTTGTGGTTTAAGCGCGACTAGCGTTGGCGGAGAGGAGAGGTACCTCTTCAAGTCCTGCAGCGCTGCCTCCGCTTCCGGAGTCCATTTCATTGGACCAGCCTTCTTCAAGATTTCGAAAAAAGGCAGGGCGCGCTCAGCGGATTTGGAGATGAACCTGCTCAGAGCAGCAATGCAGCCGGCAAGTCGACGCACATCTTTGACACGTCTTGGTGCTTCAATCTGCTCAATTGCCTTGATCTTGTCGGGATTTGCTTCGATTCCACGTTGAGACACAAAGAACCCGAGAAGCTTGCCGGGTGGAACACCAAACACACACTTCTCATGATTGAGCTTCAGATTGATCCTGCGCAGATTTGCAAATGTCTCTTCTAAATCTTGTATGAGCGTTGCCTTGTCCTTGGTTTTAACCACTATGTCATCCATATAAGCTTCCATATTTCTATGTAGCTGGGGCTCAAAACCGATTTGGACCGCTCTTGCAAACGTTGAACCAACACTTTTCAACCCGAAAGGCATGCGTATGAAGTAATACGTGCCACATGGGGTGATAAATGCGGTTTTCTCTTCGTCTTCCTTTGACATGAAAATCTGATGATACCCTGAATAAGCGTCAAGAAACGACAGCAAATCGCAGTCAGCAGTGGAGTCCACAATCTGGTCGATGCGCGGCAAGGGAAAATGATCTTTTGGAAAGGCTTTATTGATATCTGTATAGTCGATACACAACCTCCATTTTCCATTCGCCTTGCGCACTACAACTGGATTGGCCAACCATGTTGGATGGAGCACTCCTCTAACTAAACCTGCCGCTTCCAGCTTCCTGATTTCTTCGGCAATAAATTCTTGCCGCTCCAAAGCTTGCTTCCTAACTTTCTGCTTGACGGGCCGCGCATGAGGACAGACAGCAAGGTGGTGCTTGATTACCTCCCTGGGAACACCTGGGATATCAGATGGTTGCCATGCAAACACATCGACATTCGCCCGCAGGAAGGCAATGAGCGCGCTTTCCTATTTTTCATCGAGGGTGGAACTCACGGTGAAAGTTCCTCCCGTACCATCCTCCTTGACGGGCACCTTCTTAGTTGCTGGTGGAGCTGCCTTGGATTTCTTGCTCTTGCCGGTGGAGCTCTCCGGCACATCCTCAACGGGAGCGCAGCACTCCGAGGAGGTGCGCTTGCCGGAGTGTGTGCTAGAGGTCTTGCCGGTCTTCTTTCCCCCGGGAGCTTCGGCGGCAGGAGCAAGTGCCTTGGCGGCAGGTGCTGCGACTGCCTCCCGGTAGAGTTGGTCGGTGCAGATAAGCGCATCCTTCTTGTCAGAATTGATAGTGATGACGCTCATCGGCCCGGGCATCTTTAATGTATTATAGGCGTAGTGTGATGCCGCCATGAACTTGGCCAGCGCCGGTCGACCAAGAATCCCATTATATGGCAATGGAATCTTGGCGACGTCGAAGACAATCTTTTCTGTTCTGTAGTTCAGCTCACTACCAAATGTTACTGGCAGTGTGATCTTTCCCTTCGGCTAGCTCCTTCCTGGGTTGATCCCTTGAAACGTGCCCGTTTCCTCGAAATCTTTGTCAGGAATTTGCAACTTCTTGATCACATCAGGTGAGATCAAGTTCAAACCGGCCCCACCGTCAACTAACATCTTTGTCACCTTGAGGTTGCGGATCGTTGGTGAAACCAACAATGGCAAACACCCGACCGCAGTTGTGCGATCAGGGTGATCCTCGGCGTAAAAAATGATAGGCGTGTTGGACCATTTCAATGGTTTTCGGGCATCGACCGACGGCTCTGTCGCATTAATCTCGCGCGCCCACTGTTTGAGTTGGCGGTGAGAGGAATGCAACGAGGCGCCTCCGTCAACGCACATGGCTTCTGTAGCTTTCTGGAACTCGTGCTCGCTGGACTCGTCGCCCTCTTCGTCATCATCGTCACCCTGTTGGGGAACGTTGCATGGAAAACAAAAAAAATTCTACACACACGCAAGATCTATCCATGGAGATGCATAGCTACGAGAGGGGGAGTGTGTCTACGTACCCTCGTAGATCGTAAGCGGAAGCGTTAGAACAACGCGGTTGATGTCATCGAACAACTTCACGATCCAACCGACCGAGCACCGAATGTACGGCACCTCCGCGTTCAGCACACGTTCAGCTCGGTGACGTCCTCGACTTCTTGATCCAGCAAGACGGCGAGGTAGTGGATGAGTTCCGGCAGCACGACAGCGTGGTGACGGTGATGGTGATGCTATCTCCGCAGGGCTTCGCCCAAGCACTGCGAAAATATGACCGAGGGACGGAACTGTGGAGGGGGGCGCCGCACACGGCTAAGACAATGTTGTGTGTTTTGGGGCGCCCCCTCTCCTCTATTTATATATGTGTAGGGGCTTGGAGTAGAAGGAATAGTGCCACGTGAACAGTAACCATGAATAGTACACACGTGGACTTGGACTCCAAAGTCCAATCCTATTCCTACTAGGACTCTCCCTTTTTTCCTTCCCTAGCTGCGTGGGCTTTTGAGGACTTGGTGTGCCTGGCCCAATAAGGCCAGGGCGCCTCCCCTTATCCCATGCCAGCCCTTTGGGATGTGGTGGACCCACTTGTGGACTTCCGGACCCCTCCGGAATCCTCCGGAACCTTCTGGAAGCTTCCCGGTACAATACCGAAAAAACTGCACCTTTTTCCGGAACCCAAAATATGACTTCCCATATATAAATCTTTACCTCTCGACCATTCCGAGACTCCTCGCGACGTCCGGGATCTCATCCGGGACTCCGAACAATATTCGGTTACCAATTCACATAACTCATATAACACTATATCGTCAACGAACGTTAAGCGTGCGGACCCTACGGGTTCGGGAATGATGTAGACATGACTGAGACGCCTCTCCGGTCAATAACCAATAGCGGAACCTGGATGCTCATATTGGTTCCTACATATTCCACGAAGATCTTATCGGTCGAACCGCAATGACAACATACGTAATTCCCTTTGTCCGTCGGTATGTTACTTGCCCGAGATTCGATCGTCGGTATCTCCATACCTAGTTCAATCTCGTTACCGGCAAGTCTCTTTACTCGTTCCGTAATACATCATCCCGTAACTAACTCCTTAGTCACTTTGCTTGCAAGCTTCTTATGATGTGCATTACCGAGAGGGCCCAGAGATACCTCTCCGAAACACGGAGTGACAAATCCCAGTCTCGATCCATGCCAACTCAATGGACACCTTCGGAGATACCTGTAGAGCATCTTTATGATCACCCAGTTACGTTGTGACGTTTGATAGCACACAAGGTATTCCTCCGATATCCGGGAGTTGCATGATCTCATGGTCTGAGGAACATGTATTTGACATTCAAGAAAGCAGTAGCAATAAACAGAACGATCATATGCTAAGCTAACGGATGGGTCTTGTCCATCACATCATTCTCCTAATGATGTGATCCCATTATCAAATGACAACTCATGTCTATGGTTAGGAAACCTTAACCATCTTTGATCAACGAGCTAGTCTAGTAGAGGCTCACTAGGGACACGGTATTTGTTTATGTATTCACACATGTATTTAAGTTTCCGGTCAATACAATTCTAGCATGAATAATAAACCTTTATCATGAACAAGGAAATATAAAATAATAACAACTTTATTATTGCCTCTAGGGCATATTTCCATCTGTCTCCCACTTGCACTAGAGTCAACAATCTAGATTACATAGTAATGAATCTAACACCCATGGAGTCTTGGTGCTGATTATGTTTTGCTCGTGGAAGAGGCTTAGTCAACTGGTCTGCCACATTCAGATCCGTGTGTACTTTGCAAATTTCTATGTCTCCATCCTTGACATATTCACGAATGGAGTTGAAGCATCTCTTGATGTGTTTGGTCTTCTTGTGAAACCTGGGCTCCTTGGCTATGGCAATTGCTCCAGTGTTGTCACAAAAGATTGTCATTGGACCCGATGCACTAGGTATTACACCTAGATCAGATATGAACTCCTTCATCCAGACTCCTTCATGTGCTACTTCCGAAGCAGCTATGTATTCCGCTTCACACGTAGATCCCGCCACGACGCTCTGCTTGGAACTGCACCAACTGACAGCTCCACCATTTAATATAAATACATATCCGGTTTGTGACTTAGAGTCATCCGGATCAGTGTCGAAGCTTGCATCGACGTAACCCTTTACGACGAGCTCTTCGTCAGCTCCATAAACGAGAAACATGTCCTTGGTCCTTTTCAGGTACTTCAGGATATTCTTGACCGCTGTCCAGTGATCCACTCCTGGATTACTCTGGTACCTCCCTGCCAAACTTATGGCAAGGCACACATCAGGTCTGGTACACAGCATGTCATACATACTAGAACCTATGGCTGAGGCATAGGGAATGACTTTCATTTTCTCTATATCTTCTGTCGTGGTTGGGCATTAAGTCTGACTCAACTTCACACCTTGCAAGACAGGCAAGAACCCTTTCTTTGACTGATCCATTTTGAACTTCTTCAAAACTTTGTCAAGGTATGTGCTTTGTGAAAGTCCTATCAAGCGTCTTGATCTATCCCTATAGATCTTGATGCCCAATATATAAGCAGCTTCACCGAGGTCTTTCATTGAAAAATTCTTATTCAAGTATCCCTTTATGCCATCCAGAAATTCTAAATCATTTCCAATCAACAATATGTCATCCACATATAATATTAGAAATGCTACAGAGCTCCCACTCACTTTCTTGTAAATACAGGCTTCACCGTAAGTCTTTACAAAACCATATGCTTTGATCACCTCATCAAAACGTATATTCCAACTCCGAGATGCTTGCACGAGTCCATAGATGGATCGCTGGAGCTTGCACACTTTGTTAGCACCCTTAGGATCGACAAAACCTTCTGGTTGCATCATATACAACTCTTCTGTGAGAAAACCATTAAGGAATGCAGTTTTGACATCCATTTGCCAGATTTCATAATCATAAAATGCGGCAATTGCTAACATGATTCGTACAGACTTAAGCATCGCTACGGGTGAGAAAGTCTCATCATAGTCAACCCCTTGAACTTGTCGAAAACCTTTCGCGACAAGTCGAGCTTTGTAGACAGTGATATTACCATCAGCATCTGTCTTCCTCTTAAAAATCCATTTATTCTCAATGGCTTGCCGATCATCGGGCAAGTCCACCAAAGTCCACACTTTGTTCTCATACATGGATCCTATCTCAGATTTCATGGCCTCAAGCCATTTGTCGAAATCCGGGCTTATCATAGCTTCTTCATAGTTCGTAGGTTCATTGTTGTCTAACAACATAACTTCCAGAACAGGATTACCGTACCACTCTGGTGCGGAACGTACTCCGGTCGACCTACGAAGTTCAGTAGTAACTTGATCTGAAGTTTCATGATTTTTATCATTATCTTCCTCTCTTATTGGTGTAGGCATCACGGGAACGGTTTTCTCTGATGAGCTACTTTCCAATTCGAGAGAAGGTACAATTACCTCATCAAGTTCTACTTTCCTCCCACTCACTTCTTTCGAGAGAAACTCCTTCTCTAGAAAGGACCCATTCTTGGCAACAAAGACCTTGCCTTCGGATCTGTGGTAGAAGGTGTACCCAATTGTTTCTTTAGGGTATCCTATGAAGACGCACTTCTCCGCTTTGGGTTCGAGCTTATCAGGTTGAAGCTTTTTCACATAAGCATCGCATCCCCAAACTTTAAGAAACGACAGCTTAGGTTTCTTGCCAAACCATAGTTCATATGGTGTCGTCTCAACGGATTTAGACGGTGCCCTATTTAACGTGAATGCAGCTGTCTCTAATGCATAACCCCAAAAGGATAGTGGCAAATCGGTAAGAGACATCATAGAACGCACCATATCCAATAAAGTACGGTTACGACGTTCGGACACACCATTGCACTGTGGTGTTCCAGGTGGCGTGAGTTGTGAAACAATTCCACATTTTCTTAAATGAAGGCCAAACTCGTAACTCAAATATTCGCCTCCGCGATCAGATCGTAGAAACTTTATTTTCTTGTTACGATGATTCTCTACTTCAGTCTGAAATTCTTTGAACTTTTCAAATGTTTCAGACTTGTGTTTCATCAAGTAGATATACCCATATCTACTCAAATCATCTGTGATGGTTAGAGAATAACGATACCCGCCGCGTGCTTCAACATTCATCGGACCGCATACATCGGTATGTATTATGTCCAACAAATCAGTAGCTCGCTCCATTGTTCCGAAGAACGGAGTTTTAGTCATCTTGCCCATGAGGCATGGTTCGCAAGTATCAAATGATTCATAATCAAGAGATTCCAAAAGTCCATCCGCATGGAGTTTCTTCATGCGCTTTACACCAATATGACCTAAACGGCAGTGCCACAAGTATGTTGCACTATCATTATCAACTTTGCATCTTTTGGCATCAATATTATGAATATGTGTATCACTACGATCGAGATTCAACAAGAATAGACCATTCACAAAAGGTGCGTGACCATAAAAGATGTTACCCATATAAATAGAACAATCATTATTCTCTGACTTAAATGAATAACCGTCTCGCAATAAACAAGATCCAGATATAATGTTCATGCTCAACGCTGGCACCAAATAACAATTATTGAGGTCTAAAACTAATCCTGAAGGTAGCTGTAGAGGTAGCGTGCCGACGACGATCACATCAACCTTGGAACCATTCCCGACGCGCATCGTCACCTCGTCCTTAGCCAATCTTCGCTTATTCCGTAGCTCCTGTTTCGAGTTACAAATATGAGCAACCGAACCAGTATCAAATACCTAGACGCTACTACGAGCATTAGTGAGGAACACATCAATAACATGTATATCAAATATACCTTTGCTCACTTTTCCATCCTTATTATCCGCCAAATACTTGGGGCAGTTCCGCTTCCAGTGACCAGTCCCTTTGCATTAGAAACACTCTGTTTCAGGCCTGGGTCCAGCTTTGGGTTTCTTCGTGGGAGCGGCAACTTGCTTGCCGTTCTTCTTGAAGTTCCCCTTCTTTCCCTTGCCCTTTTTCTTGAAACTAGTGGTTTTGTTAACCATCAACACTTGATGCTCCTTCTTGATTTCTACCTCCGCTGATTTCAGCATCGCGAAGAGCTCGGGAATTGTCTTTTCCATCCCTTGCATATTATAGTTCATCACGAAGCCTTTATAGCTTGGTGGCAGTGACTGAAGAACTCTGTCAATAACACTCTCAACCGGAAGATCAATTCCCAGCTGAGTCAAGTGGTTGTGGTACCCAGACATTCTGAGTATGTGTTCACTGACAGAACTGTTCTCCTGTATTTTACAGCTAAAGAACTTGTTGGAGACTTCATATCTCTCAACCCGGGCATTAGCTTGAAATATCAATTTCAGCTCTTGGAACATCTCATATGCTCCGTGGCGTTCAAAACGCTTTTGCAGTCCCGGTTCTAAGCCGTAGAGCATGGCACACTGAACTATCGAGTAGTCATCAGATCGAGCCTGCCAGGCGTTCACAACGTCTGCAGCAGCTCCTGCAGCAGGTCCATCACCTAGCGGTGCATCAAGGACATAATTCTTCTGTGCAGCAATGAGGATAATCCTCAATTTACGGACCCAGTCCGTGTAGTTGCTACCATCATCTTTCAACTTAGCTTTCTCTAGGAACGCATTAAAATTCAACGGAACAGTAGCACGGGCCATTTATCTACAACATAGACATGCAAAGAAACTATCAAGACTAAGTTCATGATAAATTAAGTTCAATTAATCAAATTACTAATGAACTCCCACTTAAATTAACATCCCTCAAGTTAACTAAGTGTTACATGATCCAAATCAACTAGCCCATGTCCGATCATCACGTGAGATGGGATAGTCATCAATGGTGAACATCTCCATGTTGATCATATCTACTATATGACTCATGTTCGACCTTTCGGTCTCCAGTGTTCCGAGACCATGTCTATACATGCTAGGCTCGTCAAGTTTAACCCAAGTATTCTGCTTGTGTAAAACTGGCTTACACCCGTTGTATGTGAACATAGAATCTATCACACCCGATCATCACGAGGTGCTTCGAAACGACGAACTTTAGCAACGGTGCATACTCGGGGTGAACACTTTTATCTTGAAATTTAGTGAAGGGATCATCTTATAATGCTACCGTCGTTCTAAGCAAAATAAGATGCATAAAGGATAAACATCACATGCAATCAAAATATGTGACATGATATGGCCATCATCTTGTGCTTTTGATCTCCATCTCCAAAGCATCGTCATGATCTCCATCGTCACTGGCTCGACACCTTGATCTCCATCGTTGTGTCGTGGTCGTATCGCCAACTATTGCTTCTACAACTATTGCTAACGCATACCGATAAAGTAAAGCAATTACATGGCGCTTGCATTTCATACAATAAAGATACAACCATAAGGCTCCTGCCGGTTGCCGATAAATTACAAAACATGATCATCTCATACAACAACGTATATCACATCATGTCTTGACCATATCACATCACAGCATACCCTGCAAAAACAAGTTAGACGTCCTCTACTTTGTTGTTGCAAGTTTTACGTGGCTGCTACGGGCTTCTAGCAAGAACCGTTCTTACCTACGGCACAAAACCACAACGGTGATTTATCAAGTTTGCTATTTTAACCTTCAACAAGAACCGGCCGCAGTCAAATTCGATTCAACTAAAGTAGGAGAAACAGACACCCGCCAGCCACCTTTATGCAAAACAAGTTGCATGTCTGTCGGTGGAACCGGTCTCATGTACGTGGACATGTAAGGTTGGTCCGGGCCGCTTCATCTTACAATACCGCCGAATCAAAATAAGACGTTGGTGGTAAGCAGTATGACGATCACCGTCCACAACTCTTTGTGTTCTACTCGTGCATATCATCTACGCATAGACCTGGCTCATGATGCCACTGTTGGGGAACGTTGCATGGAAAACAAAAAAATTTCTACGCACACGCAAGATCTATCCATGGAGATGCATAGCTACGAGAGGGGGAGTGTGTCTACGTACCCTCGTAGACCGTAAGCGGAGGCATTAGAACAACGCGGTTGATGTCGTCGAACAACTTCACGATCCAACCGACCGAGCACCGAACGTACGGCACCTCCGCGTTCAGCACACGTTCAGCTCGGTGACGTCCTCGACTTCTTGATCCAGCTAGATGGTGAGGTAGTGGATGAGTTTCGGCAGCACGACGGCGTGGTGACGGTGATGGTGATGCTATCTCCGCAGGGCTTCGCCCAAGCACTATGAAAATATGACCGAGCGACGGAACTGTGGAGGGGGGCGCCGCACACGGCTAAGACAATGTTGTGTGTTTCGGGGCGCCCCGTCTCCTCTATTTATATATGTGTAGGGGCTTGGAGTAGAAGGAATAGTGCCACGTGAACAGTAACAGTGAATAGTACATACGTGGACTTGGACTCCAAAGTCCAATCCTATTCCTACTAGGACTCTCCCTTTTTTCCTTCCCTAGCTGCGTGGGCTTTTGAGGACTTGGTGCGCCTGGCCCAATAAGGCCAGGGCGCCTCCCCTTAGCCCATGCCAGCCCTTTGGGACGTGGTGGACCCACTTGTGGACTTCCGGACCCCTCCGGAATCCTCCGGAACCTTCTGGAAGCTTCCCGGTACAATACCGAAAAAACTGCACCTTTTTCCGGAACCCAAAATATGACTTCCCATATATAAATCTTTACCTCTCGACCATTCCGAGACTCCTCGTGACATCCGGGATCTCATCCGGGACTCCGAAAAATATTCGGTTACCAATTCACATAACTCATATAACACTATATCGTCAACGAACGTTAAGCGTGCGGACCCTACGGGTTCGGGAATGATGTAGACATGACTGAGACGCCTCTCCGGTCAATAACCAATAGCGGAACCTGGATGCTCATATTGGTTCCTACATATTCCACGAAGATCTTATCGGTCGAACCGCAATGACAACATACGTAATTCCCTTTGTCCGTCGGTATGTTACTTGCCCGAGATTCGATCGTCGGTATCTCCATACCTAGTTCAATCTCGTTACCGGCAAGTCTCTTTACTCGTTCCGTAATACATCATCCCGTAACTAACTCCTTAGCCACTTTGCTTGCAAGCTTCTTATGATGTGCATTACCGAGAGGGCCCAGAGATACCTCTCCGAAACACGGAGTGACAAATCCCAGTCTCGATCCATGCCAACTCAACGGACACCTTCGGAGATACCTGTAGAGCATCTTTATGATCACCCAGTTACGTTGTGACGTTTGATAGCACACAAGGTATTCCTCTGATATCCGGGAGTTGCATGATCTCATGGTCTGAGGAACATGTATTTGACATTCAAGAAAGCAGTAGCAATAAACAGAACGATCATATGCTAAGCTAACGGATGGGTCTTGTCCATCACATCATTCTCCTAATGATGTGATCCCGTTATCAAATGACAACTCATGTCTATGGTTAGGAAACCTTAACCATCTTTGATCAACGAGCTAGTCTAGTAGAGGCTCACTAGGGACACGGTATTTGTTTATGTATTCACACATGTATTTAAGTTTCCGGTCAATACAATTCTAGCATGAATAATAAACCTTTATCATGAACAAGGAAATATAAAATAATAACAACTTTATTATTGCCTCTAGGGCATATTTGCATCACACCCCCTTGTTCCTTGTCGTGGCCTTGAGCGGGCCTCTCCTTTTGTTGCTTGGCCTTGCCGCGGCGACCTCCTCGACCACCGCGTTTCTTGCCAGACCCCTCAGCACCATCCTGGGCCTTCTCCTTGTCTCGCCTCTCATACTCAGCTTGCTGCTTCTCGACAAGCTGCTCAACTTGCCGGCAGTTTTGGAGATCGTGACCCTTGGTGCGATAGATCTTGCAGTACTGCTTGTCGGAGCCCTCCGGCTTGTCGGCAGCCGCCAAGGCCTGACATGAGGCACACCCGGCAACCTCCTTGCCGGGGCCACCATTCTTGATCTTCTTGGCGGTGCTGGTGTTGCCGGATCCCTCGACGGCAAGCACGGCCTTGCCCTTGCGCTTCTTGTTACGCCGTCGGCCTTTCTTTGTCGAGGTGGTGGCGTCTTCGCCTTCAGAGTCGATTTCTGCGCCAGCATCCTCGCCGGGGAATCTCCTCCCCTCCTCGGCCCGAGCACATTTGTTGGCCAGAGCATAGAGCTCGGCGACATCCCTGACCTTGTTCATTGCCAGCTCTTCCCGCATCTTGCGGTTGCGCACATTCTGATGAAACGCGCTGATAACTGCGGCAGGATAAACGTCTGGGATGTTGTGCTGTATACGGCTGAATCTCTGTATGTACTTGCGCAAGGTTTCGCCCTCTTTCTGGGGGATGAGATGTAAATCGCTTTCCTGGCCAGGAGCCTGGTGGCTTCCAGTAAAGGCGCCGACAAACTCATGACACAAATCTGCCCAGGAGGAAATGGAATTCTCCGGCAAATGCATCAACCACGACCTGACGTTGGGCTTAAGCACCAACGGGAAGTAGTTGGCGAGTATCTTGTCGTCTCGAGCCCCGGCAGCCTGCACCGCAATGGTGTAGATGCTCAGGAACTCTGACGGGTGAGTCTTGCCGTCGAATTTCTCCGGCACCTCCGGCTTGAAAGTTCGGGAATTGGGCCACTGGACCCGCCGCAGCTCACGAGTAAACGCTGGACAACCCACCTCGTAAGGCAAGTTACCAGAATACCCCGGCGTAGGCTCGTCCACAATGGGTCCCGCGCGCCTGTCGGATTGACGGCGCGCTTCCCGCCGCCACTCGATGGTAGTTCGGGCGTCTTCTTTGTTCCGTTCCCGAAGAACTTGACGTTGATCGTGGCGAACCCGTGGATCAGACGACGCCGTGGAATCGTCATCACAGGCGTCAATCCGCCGAGCTAACGACCGTTGTTGTCGTAGCAGAGGGGAGCGCATCGTAGTCGTATCGCCTCCGGTCTTTTCGCCATCAGCACGCACCGGCTCAGTGGACTGCCGCCGTGAAGGCCCCGCCTGCTGCGGCCTGTCATCATTAGCCAAGCCGATGAGGCTCTGAATAGCAGATCTCCATTCTTCTAGCTTTTTCGTAGCGGGAGGGAAATCTAGGATCAGCTGAGCTCGTGCCAACACTTCTGCCGGTGTAGGCGGTGGTGAAAGGTGCGAAGAACGTGAGGTGCTCTGACTCCTAACTGTGTTAGAAGGAGCTCCATCACGGTCTTGCGATCGCGCCCTGCTTCCACCGGCGTGTTGGCGTGCATACTGGCCCCGTGTAGCTTGGGAGTGATGCGCAGGGTTTTTTCCATGGGGGCGCCTGGAACCACCAACGTCGCGGCGCCGCCCGTCGCGCACGACCTGAGAAGGCCGCGGCGCATGCGCCGGCGTGGGTGTCTTGGAAGGCACCGTCCCGTCCTTGGAGTTCGCTGCGCCACCCGTAGGTAGCACGGCTCCGTCCTTAGACCTGGCAGTATGCGGGTTGTTGTCGCTATTGTGAACGACGCCGCTCGCCTGGCTTTGATCGCCAGAACGTCGTGGAGGCTCAAGACCTCCACCTCCCCCACCAGCGCCCACGCCGTCGCCCGTCTGTGTGGGTACGGGCGGGCTGGACGCGGATGGATCAACCGCCGTAGCGCCCTTCTTCTTGGGAGCCATGGCGACGAAAGTGATCAAAAACTGGCGCGCTGACCGCTAGATCGGGTTCGCGCAATCATTTCCCCCTACCTGGCGCGCCAAAGATGTCGGCGTATGACACCTATGGGATCGTGTGGATCCCTTTTACGGTTCGGCCGGGGAAAAGATGTACACAAAGAGCGGATCCAACGATCAACGCGGGGATTTTTTACCCAGGTTCGGGCCGTTGAGTAGCGTAAAACCCTACTCCTACTTTGGTTTATTGTGGGTGTTTAGGCTCAGGTACACCGAGCGCTTCTTGGTGAACAGTCCGCAAGAAGGGCGGCTACGCATGCAACTGGGCCAGAAAGCTCTCCCTCCTCTGTAGCTTCGCCTTGGGCCTCCTTTTATATGTCCAAGGGGTCACCAACAGTGGCGAACAACATGTACAAGCGGTGTAAAGTTGCTCCAGTGTTTACATGCTTATCACTGATGGCTTAGGACAAACGCATTAAATGCTCCACTTAGGTGTCCCTTACTTTCTTGGGGACGGAAAAAGAGCCCGTCCCATCAGCGCCGCTTAACCCCATCCACCGCTAGTGCCATGACACGCATCCAGGAAGACAAACCCTAAATGACAGGCTGGTCGCTGCGCTGGAGCGGTGGCAGGGCGGTGGGATCTTGCCGGTTGCGAGGCCTTGCTGGGCCTTCACGAGCCTTCCCGGCAAGTATCTTGCCAGGAATCCAGCCTTCGGTCTTCTGTCTTCTGATCATTAGCTTGAATGCCTTCTTGATAATCTTGTATTTGTTTCCAACTGCTCTCCGGCAGGCCTTGCCGCTGGTATGGCTACAATCGTCCGTGCACAAGTATGGGGTACTAAAAAGACCCAAACTTTAGTACACCGACAATGATGATGATGATCTCGATTACAAGGGTGCTGTTTCGCTACCTCTAGCCTCGAGAGCTTCTACTTTGATCTTGTCTAAAACTTGTCTGTCTATCTTCACCCGTCCCTCTTGGGGTGCCTTGCCCCTCCTTATATAAGTTGAAGGGGCCGGCTTACATGTAGAGTCCTAGTAGGACTACAACCAGTCTATTTTTTATTACAAGTCGAATCCTAGTCCGGGTCTTTTCTTCCGAGTTAAGACAGTCCCTCTTGTGCCTTCTCCATGAGCCGGCCCTTCGTGGTTCCTCCATGAGCCGGCATTCGGCCGAGTCTCACTCTGGGCCTTCGGGCCCTTCTTGTCTTCTTGTCATGACCCAGAAAGTTAGGTGACCCATGAAGCCACCATGCTTCTGGCCGGGTCTTGGTCATGGGGAATATCCCCAACATTAGCCCCCAGGTTAGCTTGAATTTATTCATGCTAAGCTCCTGAAATAAGAATATGTTAAATGACCAACTCCTGAAAAGTCCGAGTGTCTGTCATGTTAACATGTTGGCTTCAGAATCAACTTGCTGACGCTGGTTCCACGCAGAAAAATATTGGAAAAATAACACATATGACTTTTTGAGTTGTCTTTCAATGCTTTGGCTTGATAAAAATTTTGGAAAAAGGAAATTCGTCTGATGTTGAGCCAACTTCAATGCTTCAGACTTGATGAAAATATTAGGAATAAGAAATCCGTATGATATTGAGCCAGCTTTCAATGCTTTGGCTTGGGAATAAGAAATCCATATGATATTGAGCCGACACTTGAATTTGTTTTTCTTCACCAAGGATATGAGACCCGGCTCGCTCAAAACTGAGAACTTGAAGGTGTTCCTCCCTTATATCCATATTACCTGTAGCCCCCAAGCCTTAAGAGTAGAACGTAGTGATAGCTTTAAGACTTGCTTAAATATAAATGTTGCAACTTTGGAGAAATCAGGGTTGTTCATCTGAGTCACCAGTCATAAACTAAATGTTTGCATTTCACATGTGTAGCCCCCAAGGGCTGGCTCATCAGTATGTGATGGGTCGGGTCTTCAATTTAGCCCCCAAGTGCCGGGTTGTCTTGCCTGCAGCAACCTGGGACTTGAACTTAGCTTTTGATGTTTGTAGATGTATAGCTGCAAATAATGTAGCCCCCAAGAGCCGATTTAGCTGTTCTCATCAATCTGGAACTTGAACTATCTGTAGAGTCAATGATTGTAGCCCCCAAGGGCCGGACCACTATTAATAGTGAACCGGGTCTTCAATGAAAGTAATTTTAAAATGACAATGCATTAGCCCCCAAGTGCCGTGGTGCATGCTTGCAGTGACATGGGACTTTCATACTTAATGTAATCTTGATTTGAATAATGTAGCCCCCAAGTGCCGGGTTGTGTGCCTACGGTGACTCGGGACTTTTCCTTCCATTGTAGAATAAAATCAGATCCACTATAGCCTCCAGGCTTCAAGGAGAAAACCAAGCAAAGCCGGCCAAACCAACTCTTGAAGACCCGGCGTTTGACAATTGCGGAGAAAAACTTGCCTGAGTCAGAGTAGTCTGCAGCAGAATAGTCATATTTCTGCAAAAACATTGATATTCAGCCCAATGGTCTTGTAATAAACTAGGAAACTTAATGTCCTTTTCTGGATGTTGTTGTTGGGTACTTTGCATACCAAAGCTGAATTTGTTGGTAAATCTGTCAAGAGTGCTGCCTTGCATAACACTTCATATTTTATTGCCTTTAATAAAGCCGGTTGCCATGATCTTTGTCATCATATCCTTGCTTGAATTTTTGTTCTTCTTTGTAGTATTGCAATAATCCAATTTGCGAATTGCCACTGGTAATTTATTATACCATGCTCCTTACTGTAAACCGGCGTTTTGGATTTAGAAACAATAGCCATCTCTCTGAGCCGGTTTTGAAAACCTCAATCATTTAATACTAGTTATGATAAACCATGATGAAGACCCGACTCTCAATTGTAAGCCGGTTTTGTAGATGTAGTAAATATGTACCTGTAATTGTTTCAAAGTCGGCTTTGATAGCCATATTATTTGAAACTGGTTTTGATAAACCATATAAGACCCGGCCATTTTGGCTATCAAAGATTTGTTTGTTCCTGCAGAATTACAATGTAACCCGGTTTGAAAACCGGCTCCTGCGACATAAACAAATATAGACATGTATATATGATACATTGTACGATGATGCAATGTATGATGATAGAATGTATGATGATGTATGTGTATGATAAGAGAATATAAAAACGCCGGCTTTCGAGGCACGACATAAGACCGGCTTTCGAGGCACGACATAAGACCGGCTTTCGAGGCTCGAGTCTTGGTTTCGCTTCTTGTGGAAGCAGGTTTTTTAATCTCTTTTGGTTTATCTTAGCTCTCTGAAAGCCGGCTCTCACGTGACCAACTGATGTTTTAACTCTGATGAATTCAGGGTCACCTCTATGATTGACTCATCAGGCGTGCGCTAGGTCACCTTTTCGGAGTAGCATCTTGCTAACAGGCAGGTTTAACCAAGCAAAGTTTGGCTTTTTGTCGGGTTAAAAGGGTTTTGTAAGCTAAACTCGATGAGTTGGAAGCCCCCAAGTAACCATATGATCATGGAAAAGCTCAGCATAGGATATACAAGAGACAATGCTACTACTGCAAAACATCTGGGGTCCAGATAAGCTGACTTTATTCCATTGATCATAATTGAGCAGGATACCCTTTAGACCGCGCATCTTGGCGACTAGTCTTCTTTGGTAACCTTTCTTTTCGCCAATACGGCAGCAACCCCCGGGACCGAGTTGTCTTCCCTGCAATGATCTGGGGTTCTTGTATTTGTTGAAACCAGCCAAATCTGCCGAGTCATGTCTGTGTAGCCCCCGAGTCTTAAGTCAACTCGAGGAGCCGGATTGAGATTCTTTAAACTTGGTTGTGGCATAAATCGGCGTCTAGTTGACAGCTGAAAGATGAAATTTATCGAAGCCAGAGGCATGTGGCGAGTTGATGATCTTCGTGACACTCGTTATATGTCCTCGGCATATGTCGTTCAACAAACCCGTTTTTGCCCAAATTGAGTTCATATGCCTCTTGACCCATTCCTTGCTATTCTATCTTGATCCGGCTCTCCTGGCTCCTCCAGGGCCATTTTTTTTCTTTGCTGGCTTTGAATTGCCGGCTCAATCGGTGGCTGGCTCACCTAGCTTCTCCAGAGATGGTTCGTCTGTGGCCGACTCTCCTATTTCTTCAATGTGCTGAAGCAGACCGGACCGTGGGGATGGCAGGCCAATGCGCCTATCAATTGGGCAAAACGGCGCGGGTGAAGACTGATAATAGACATATATTTCTTTTTTTGCTTCAGCTTGTCGGAGTAGACCGGGCTGCAGGGGCGGCGGCCTGCGCGCGTCCGTTAGGCGGCTCGTATGGGCGGGCGCGGCCTCGGCGTGTTGATGTAGACCAGACCGCGGGGGAGGCGGCTTGCGCGAGTCCGTCGGGCAGCTCGTGCGAGCGGGCGCGACACTGGTACGGTCTCCGGGGCGGCGGTCTGCGCGCATCCGTTAGACGGCTTGTACGGGCGGGCGCGGCCTCGGCGTGTTGATGTAGACTAGACCGCGGGGGCGGCGGCTTGCGCGCGTCCGTTGGGCAGCTCAGGCGAGCGGGCGCGGCCCTAGTGTGTTGATGTAGACGCGAGAGCTGGCCGGTAAATTGGCGTGGACGCGGGAGTCGGCCGCGACGTTTGAAACCGGCGCAGACGTGAGAGTCGGCCGCGGCGTTGGAAACCAGCGCGGACGCCTAAGTCTTGTAAGACGGCGCGGGCGCGCGAGTCAGCCGCGGCATTGTAAGCCGGCGCGCACGCGCGAGTCGGCCGCGGCATCGGTAAGCCGACGCGGGCGCGCGAGGCGGGAGCGCGAGTCGGGCGCGGCGTTGTAAGCCGGCGTGGACGTGCGAGTCAGGCGCGGCGTCGTAAGCCGGCGCGCACGCGCGAGTCGGCCGAAAACAATGTAAGACGGCTCGGACGAGGGTGTCGCCTGGCGTGTTGATATAGAATGGAGCGCGGGAGCGGCGGCTTGCACGCGTGTCCGTCGACCAGCGCGGCACGGACGAACGCCAGTACAGAATATGCTGGCGCGCGCTCCGTATCCGCGGTATAACGCCACTTTTGTAATGAACAATTGTCCTGCGTAAAAATATTACAGGACAGAGTAATTTTCTCTCGGATGAATTAATATGTGCTGATAAAATACATGGGAAGGATAGCACCTGATGTTTTGTCGGATGAACACAGACGCTGGTACTGGATAATACTGGGCGTAGCCAGACGCAGATGTACATTCTCATCTGATGAATTATTGCTCTATATTCGCGGTACGACAGTCACCCCTAAAGTAAACAATTGTCCTGATGTATTTGGACGACAGATGAATTGATCCGTTGGATGTCCGATTGATGAGACTCGTGCCCTGCTGATATGGAGCGTGGAGCTGTAGCCTCGATCTTCCTTGAGACTCGGACGGCGGCATGTGGACGGGAAGACGCAGCAGCAAACGGACATGTCCGCCATGCAGATTGAAAACTTCCTCGTGCAATTAGTCTGTACTTATCCGATTTGAAGACTGTCAGATAGGGAATTGATCCGAGTCCAGTTGGTAGATTTCCTTATGTTGGCTGGATTTTCCTTTTGTAGATGATTGAAACGATGATAGCTCGGATGTCTGGAAGATTCATTTTGTACACGTCGCTTTCGTCAGCGTACTAGTACAGCTTTTATTTAACTAGGCATTAGAGTATATGCCACCGTGAACCAACTAGTACTACTAGTCTCCTTGCACGCCGCTTTAGCAATTATACCAGTAGTCTAATTTTGTTGGTTGGCTAGTAGTAGCGTTTTTCAGCTTTTCGTCAGCGGATGCTCCGCGACTTGCTATTGTGCACCGATCTGGCGACTTGTGTGATCGTTGTTCCTTTTTTTTTCTTTTGTTGCTACGACCTTTGACCCAATACACGGCCGCATGGATAGATTAGGACTGCAGCCAGGTTTGTGGGGCGATGGTGGTGCATAATTTTTCCGGGAAAAAATTGATCTCAGCAATGACGAACTCTGCATAACATATGCCAACGCCAAAGCTTTTTCTGAGCTTCGGTTGATGAACTAGGAGTCGACGTAGATCCTTCCATGCCGGCTCTTCTTCGTCCGGCCAATCGCGAGCTTCTCGATCCTTGAATAGCTCCCACCAAGAACTCAACACCACCGAGCGCAAGCCCCACGGTGGGCGCCAACTGTCGTGGTTTTGTCACGGCAAGATGTCCTCGTGAAAGGATTTAGTGGTGAGGCCATCGCACCTAGGTGGTAGCTTGAACGGGGTTGATCGGAATCGGGAGACGTGAGTTTACCCAGGTTCGGCCCCTCATGGTGGAGGTAAAAGCCTACATCCTGCTTGATTGCTATTGATGATGATGATGATCTCGATTACAAGGGTGTTGTTTCGCTACCTCTAGCCTCGAGAGCTTCTACTTTGATCTTGTCTAAAACTTGTCTGTCTATCTTCACCCGTCCCTCTTGGGGTGCCTTACCCCTCCTTATGTAAGTTGAAGGGGTCGGCTTACATGTAGAGTCCTAGTAGGACTACAACTAGTCTATTTTCTATTACAAGTCGAATCCTAGTCCGGGTCTTTTCATCCGAGTTAAGACAATCCCTCTTGTGCCTTCTCCATGAGCCGGTCTTTCATGGTTCCTCCATGAGCCGGCATTCAGTCGAGTCTCACTCTGGGCCTTCGGGCCCTTCTTGTCTTCTTGTCATGACCCAGAAAGTAAGGTGACCCATGAAGCCGCCATGCTTCTGGCCGGGTCACACATTTGGCCGGGTCTTGGTCGTGGGGAATATCCCCAACAACAAGCTTTCGTGGAACCCATTAACACCTCCACGCTTGCCTTCTCTCAAAAGATTCCGATCACATCCAAGGAAGGCCTTGGATCCGAGGACCCTTTCCCACGCAGAGCAATCTTAACGGTGAAGCTTTCTCGCGCCTGGCCAAGGGTGACTTCAGTCGTGCTCTGACAGCCATGACCAATTCGAACCGCCGCCATGATGACCCACAAGTATAGGGGATCAATCGTAGTCCTTTCAATAAGTAAGAGTGTCGAACCCAGCGAGGAGCAGAAGGAAATGACAAGCGGTTTTCAGCAAGGTATTTTCTGCAAGCACTGAAATTATCGGTAACACGTAGTTTGATAGCAAGATAATTTGTAACAAGTGACAAGTAGCAATAGTAACTAAGGAGCAACAAGGTAGCCCAATCCTTTTTTTGCAAAGGACAGGCTGCAACGATATCTTATAATAAGCTTAACGTTCTCGAGGACACATGAGAATTTCATCTAGTCACTTTCATCATGTTTGTTTGATTCGCGTTCGCTACTTTGATAATTTGATATGTGGGTGGACCGGTGCTTGGGTGTTGTTCTTACTTGAACAAGCCTCCTACTTATGATTAACCCCTCTCGCAAGCATCCGCAACTACGAAAGAAGAATTAAGATAAATCTAACCATTGCATTAAACATATGGATCCAAATCAGCCCCTTACGGAATAGCGCATAAACTAGGGTTTAAGCTTCTGTCACTCTAGCAACCCATCATCTAATTACTACTCCACAATGCATTCCCTTAGACCCAAAGATGGTGAAGTGTCATGTAGTCGACGTTCACATGACACCACTAAGAGAATCAACAACATACATATCATCAAAATATCGAACGAATACCAAATTCACATGATTACTTATGACAAGACTTCTCCCATGTCCTCAAGAACAAAAGTAACTACTCACAAATCATGTTCATGTTCAAGATTAGAGGGGTATTGAATAGCATAATGGATCTGAACATATAATCTTCCACCAAATAAACCAACTAGCATCAACTACAAGATGTAATCAACACTACTAGCAACCCACAGGTACCAATATGAGGTTTTGAGACAAAGATTGAATACAAGAGATGAACTAGGGTTTGAGATGAGATGGTGCTGGTGAAGATGTTGATGAAGATTGGTCCTCCCACGATGAGAGGATTGTTGGTGATGACGATGGCTTCGATTTCTCCCTCTCGGAGGGAAGTATCCCTGGCGGAATCGCTCCGCCAGAGAGCAAAAGTGCTTCTGCCCAAGTTCCGCCTCGAGACGGCGGCGCTCCATCCCGAAAGTCTTCTCCTTATTTTTTCTAGGGAAAATGGGCTTATATACCAGAAAATGGGCACCGGAGGCTGGCTAGGGGCCCCACGAGCCACCAGGGCGCGCCTGGGGGGGGGGGGGGTGGCGCGCCCTGGTGCCTCGTGGGCACCTGGGTGGCCCCCTGTAACATCCCCTGATCTTAACCCTGTCATTAAGCTAACTAATTAGCCATGTCATCATGATCACCCTAAATAAATTGCATTTAGAGAATAATCCAACTTCAAATTCAAATTTAAAATAAAGTCAAAATTAAAAGTTATCCAAACAGTAGAACAAAAGTGTTCATAATATTGCAAATATTCCCAAAGCAATTATAAAAATAAAATCAACATTATTTGAAATTCCCAAATTGACCCTAACATCCAAAATCAGTACCCAAAACAACATTATTAAATCCATTTCTATTTATATAAAATTCAGATAAAATCATCTTGCCTCCAAACTTTTTGGGGCAGTGCCAAATAATGCATTGTTAATTATGTGACAAGTGGCATATTTTTACAAAAGTCATTTGGTGTTTAAATAAAATACATAACTGCTACTGGAAAACAAAATAGGAAAAGGAAAAAGGAAAAAGGCAAAGAGGTACTGTGGCACTGGGCTTCTAGTTGCAACAGTGCCGGCCCAGCCCAGCCACTGTTGTCTCCCACCTCGCGCCTTCGTGTCGGCAGCACAGTACGCGGGCGCGCGATGCGCCGCGCGATGCGCGACACCGGTGGCCTCCCAGAGCCGCGGAGGGGATAAGACCATGCCTCGCCCTCTCCCTTGAACCCTAGTTCGCCCACTCACCCTCTCGCGCGCCTCTCCCTCTCTGTCTTACTCGTCCGAGTGCCGCCATGGATGTGCCGTGGTGAAGCTCGCGGCCACCGAGCCCCTCCTGCCTCTCCGAGCTGTCCCACGGCTCCGCCTCAACGTCGCCTTCCTCCACGCCAACGCACGCTTGCTGGGGTGCTCCTGGTCGACGCCTGCGACACCTTCTTCAACCTCGGGCACCCGAGGACGTCGTTGACCGATTCGTCGCCGTCGAGCTCCCTCCGGCTTCCTCGACCGCTTCTCTGCAACCGCAGTGAGCACGCGGTCAAAACCCCCATGAATAGGTGCTCGATTTCGTCCCCTAGGCCATGTTCCACTCGAGGCCGAACCCACCGCCGCACGGCCTCGTCGCCGGCAGCGTTCCGGTGACAAAATGGTCGCGCACGATAGTCAATCGCGATCGCGCGCGCATGTAGGAAGCCCATGGCCCTCTAGTTCGACTGCTAGCGCACCGCTGCTACTGCTTCACTTCCGCCCGAGCGCCGCCTCCGCCATTGTCGTCGCTGCCGTCTCTACGGTGCACCTCCGGCGCCACCACGACCACCGTTAGAGGCGGCTCGTCGCGGCGCATCCATAGAGCCCATCCACGCGTCCTCCCGACGTCTGTGGAGCAAACTCGACGAGTTCCCGCGTCGCTGCCGTCGCCGGCACACTGTAGCTCCTCGCCGACGTTAACCATGATGACGTGGCACCATTAACTGGCCTGATTAGCTGCTAATCCATCGCTGACAGCCGGACCCACGCGAATTAATTAAACTGATAAAAACCGGTTTAGATTAAACTAAACACTGACAAGTGGGGCCCACCTGTACTGTTCAAACGGATAAGATGGGTCCAGTCAGCTGCTGACTCGGCAAGGGGCCCCACTAGTCAGCCTCTGCTGACTGGACCCAGTTGACCAGTCAACGGTCCAGTCAACTGCTGACTGGGCAGTTGACTCGCCCCACCTGTCAGCCTAATGAGCATTCTGCTGGGTACACTTCTGTGTGCCCGTAGCAATTTAATCATTTAATTTCGAATTTAAAATAAATACAGTAATTCTAGAAAATGATTAAAACTTTGAAGAATCATATAAAATTATCCGTAACTCGGATGAAAATAATTTATATATGAAAAATGATCAGAAAAATAAGATGAATCCGAATATGTCATCTGCATGCATGTTAGAACCCTCTACGTAGGAGAACCTGTAACTTTAGGCCTGTTTCTGATAGATGAATAGTGCATGACCTCCGGTAAATAATTCCAAATTAATTCCTAAATTAACTAAAATGGTTTAGGGATGTATTAGGTCACCCCTACATTGCATATTGCCATGTCATGCTCTGTGAGTGCATTTGTTTGCTATATATTTATCTGTTTCCTCCCCCTCTTCTCTCCGGTAGACCCCGAGACCGACGTTGCCCCCGAGGACTGCTACTCCACCGACGACCCCTCTTTTACCGCAGAGCTTCCAGGCAAGCAAAACCCCCTTGATCATTCCTATATCGCCCATTCTTTCTCTCCCTTGCTTGCATTAGATTTTGCTACTGTAATTGATTGCTCCTATTCTGATGCATAGCTTGATTTTGTAACCTACTGTTGATACTTTATCTGTTGACCTAAATGCTTAGTATAGGTTGGTTAGCGATCCATCAGTGGCCCCACACCTTGTCTGTGTTGCCAGGCTTTACTACCGGATGCTTCGAGCAATGGGATCGATGTGCAGAGACCGAACACAGCACCGCACACCCCCTTAGTTGTACGACTCTGTAGAGCTACTATCGAGTGCCGAGGGTGATACCTCCTACCTCACTCCTGATGATACCTCTGTAGCGTAGCTAGTCGGTTGTGGGTTATCGAGGGTGACTCCTCTTTCACCACCTCCGATGATGCATCTGTCGTGCAACCCCTCAAGTGTGAACTTATCGATGGTGATTCCTCTAAGTTCACCTTGATGGTTACATCGAGAGGGAATCCATCGAGGGTGATTCCTCGGATTCCCCATGATGTTATGGACACACTGGTACTTTGACCTCACCTCAGTCCTTTGGGAAGTCGGGTTGGCCAGGAGGGCACCCGCGAGAAATTATTGTGGCGGAACGACAGGGTAGGTGGAGACCACCTAGGAGAGAGGTGGGCCTGCTCCCTGGTCGTTGGACCGCGGGTTACCAAGTCGGTGTGACAGGGTGTCGGAGGTGAGCCTTGAGCCCTGTTCGTGTCCGCGAGTTAATAATAACATGCTTAACGGATTTGGGTATTTGATCTGAGTTGTCCACTGGCCTATACGCACTACCACCACGCGGGATAATGGTTTAATGGGGCCCTCGGCATCGTATGTATCAGCCGAAAGCTCTGTCAGATGTCCAGTTCAGCATTGTGGACCTGTCGGGCCAGTGCCATCCAGGATGAGGTGGTGCTCGTCCCGGCTCGTCGCATAACGACCCGGAGTGCAAAGGGCGATGGGCCCAAGATCCCTGAGCGCTTAGGATGTAGATCGGCGGGGACCTCTCTACGGAGCCTAGGTAGGACTACGTCATGTCGATCAGCCGAGGCCGGGCATGACCGAGAAAAGTGTGTCCGGCCAGAGTTAATCGAGAGTGTTGGGTAACAGTAGTGCACCCCTGTGCTACTTGTAGCTTGCATTGGTATTATCCCCGAAGAGGAAGGGATGATGCAGCACAGCAGAGGTAAGTATTTCCCTCAGTTATGAAACCAAGGTTATCAATCCAGTAGGAGAACCATGCAACACCTCGTTAGCAGTACCTGCACACAAACAAGAAATCCTTGCACCCAACGCAAACGAGGGGTTGTCAATCCCTCCGCGGTCAATTGCAAGATTAAATTGTATGTGATAGATAGATAGATTGAAACAAAAATACAAAATAAAATAAATAAAGAAAAAGTGTAGCAATATTTTTAGGGTTTTAGTAATATGATTTAGATAGACCCGGGGGCCATAGTTTTCACTAGAGGCTTCTCTCAAGAAAATAACATACGGTGGGTAGACAAATTACTGTTGGGCAATTGATAGAAAAGCAAATAATCATGACGAAATCCAAGGCAATGATCATGTATATAGGCATCACGTCCAAGACAAGTAGACCAACTCCTGCCTGCATCTACTACTATTACTCCACACATCGACTGCTATCCAGCATGCATCTAGTGTATTAAGTCCATAAAGAACGGAGTAATGCCTTAAGAACGATGCCATGATGTAGACAAGATAAACTCACGCATGAATAAACCCCATCTTTTTACCCTTAATAGCAACGATACATACGTGTCATGTCCCTTTTTGTCACTGGGATTGAGCACCGCAAGATCGAACCCATTACAAAGCACCTATTCCCATGGCAAGATAATCAATCTAGTTGGCCAAACCAAATCAATAGATCGGAGAAGAAATACGAAGCTATAATAAACACATAAAAGAGTTCAGAGAAAACTCAAATAATATTCATGGATAATCTGATCATAAACTCCTAATTCATCGGATCCCAACAAACACACCGCAAAAAGTGATTACATCGGATAGAACTCTAAGAACATTGTATTGAAGATCAAAAAGAGAGAGAAAGCCATCTAGCTACTAACTATGGACCCGAAGGTCTGTGGTAAACTACTCACGCATCATCGGAAGGGCAGCAAGGTTGATGTAGAGCCCCTCCGTGATCGATTCCCCCTCCGGCGGAGTACCGGAGAAGGCCTCCAGATGGGATCTCTCGAGAACAGAAACTTGCGGCGGCGGAAAAAGTATTTCGTGGACTCCCCTGAGGGTTTCTGATTTTTCTGGAATTTATAGTGGTGGAATTAGGTCAAACGGAGCTCTGTGGGCCCCAGGAGGTACCAGGGCGCGCCTGCCCCCCTAGGCGCGCCCTGGTGCCTCGTGGGTACCCCCTGGGGCTTCTGGCCTCCTCCCGAAGCTTCTAGTGTTGTATATGTCTATAAAAAAATGTCCAAAAAGTTTCGTGGCATTTGGACTTCGTTTGGTATTGATATTCTGTAAAACAAAAACAGGGCAGAAAACAGGAACTGGCACTGGGCACTAAGTTAATAGGTTAGTCTCCAAAAATGATATATAATTGATGTAAATGTATATAAAAACATCCAAGATTGATAATATAACAGCATGGAACAATAAAAAATTATAGGTACGTTGGAGACGTATCACCCTGCAGGGAAGTTATCTATTCGAATAGCCGTGTCCACGGTAACAGGACGCTCAGTGTAGTATCCTGATCTACTACAACTTGAACTAGATACATGTTACTTTAGTTAATATGTAAGCTCCGGGATCGCTTTCTCGCAGGGAGTCGAGGAAGGATCTCTAGGCTTTGCTACTACATACTTATTACTTTATGTTATGCTGTTAATCTGCACTCTTCTAATGCTGCAAGACGCTGCAAGATGCTAGTTTTAGATAGGCTAGGCCTTCTCTCTATTCTGGCATTTCTGCAGTATAGTCCACAGATACAGCCCCTTTCCCTTTGATACCGATGCATACTTAGCATAGATCTGATGTAAGTCTTGCGAGTACTTTGGATGAGTACTCACGGTTGCTTTGCTACCTCTTTTCCCCATACCCGATTGCTGCGATCAGATGACGGAGCTCCAGAGCCAGCTGACCCCGTCGACGACTACTACTACGACGATGGAGCCTACTACTACATGGAGATCGACGACCAGGAGTAGTTTAGGAGGCTCCCAGGCAGGAGGCCTATGCCTTTTCGATCTAGATGTCGTTGTTTTGCTCAGCCTTCTTAAGGCATGTTTGTCTAATTATATCTGTATTCAGATGCTGATGCTTCCGCTGACTCTTGTGTTTCTCGAGCTTATGTATTCGAGCCCTCGAGGCCCCTGGCTTGTAATATAAAGCTTGTATTATTTTATTTTGTGTCTAGAGTTGTGTTGTGATATTTTCCCGTGAGTCCCTGGGCTTGATCGTGCGCATTTGCGTGTATGATTAGTGCACGGTCGGGCCGGGGGCGTCACACCCCCTCTGGTCTTCTTTTCTCCAGTATTTTTTATTTATTCCAAAATAAATCTCCGTAAAATTTCAGCTCATTTGGAGATGTGCAGAATAGGTATCTCTGACATAGCTTTTTCAGGTCCAGAATTCCAGCTGCCGGCAATCTCCCTCCTTATGTAAATATTGCATATTAAGAGAGAAAAGGCATTAGAATTGCTCCACAAAGTGTTATATTGATTAAAAACACTATAAATAACAGTAGGAAAACATGATGCAAAATGGACGTATCAACTCCCCCAAGCTTAGACTTCGCTTGTCCTCAAGCAAAAGCCGATATCGATAATCATGTCGACATGTTTAGAGAGAGAGAGGTGTCGATAAAAACAAAATACGGACATAGTAGCATCATGATCATTATTATAACAGCAATATTCATTATCATAGAACTTCTCATGAGCAAGTAACAATTCATCACAACAACGAAGTATAAGACATAAACTTTCTTGAAAACTAACAAACTATGTTCTCATTTAACAATGCAATTGCAATTCATCATATTTTCAGGAAATGTCTCATGTAGGAGATTTTAGCAAGTCCACATACTCAACCATCATTTAGTCTTCTATGATTGCTAACACTCCCAACATATATATGGAGCAAAAAGTTTCAGCCAGACACATAGAAAGATAGGGGCTTATAATTTCGCCTCCCAACTTATTCACCTCAAGGGTAATGTCAACAATAATAACTCATGATCACTCATATCCAACTGGATATATGTGCCTAGATCTTTCCCCACCACATGATGCTTGCAAAAGAGAAAAATAAAAAGAAATAGAGGAGAACACTATTGACTCTTGCATAAAAAGTAAATACATAAAAGTAAAAGATAGGCCCTTCGCAGAGGGAAGCAGAGGTTGTCATGCGTTGTTTGTTTTTGGATGCACAAGCTCTTAATGCAAAGGAACGTCACTTTATATTGCCCCTTGTGATAGCAACCTTTATTATGCAGTCCGTCGCTTTTATTTCTTTACCATCACAAGTTCGTACAAAGCTTATTTTCCTTTACAATAAAAGTTCATACATATTTAGGAGCAATTTTTATTGCTTTATGCACCGATGACAACTTACTTGAAGGATCTTATTCAATCCATAGGTAGATATAGTGAACTCTCATGACATGAAACTGGGTTTAAGGGTTTTGGGTGCACAAGTAGTATCTCTACTTGGTGCGGATTTTTGGCTAGCAAAGATATTGGGCAAGTATCACATGTTGGAGGATCCATGACAATATAACTTCTATGTGAATATAAGCAAACATAATTCATTATGTTGTCTTCCTTGTCCAACGTCAACAATTTGACATAAAATACTCAATGGGGGCTCACAATCATAAAAGATGTCCAAGATAGTGTATTTGCATGTGAATCTTCTCTTCCCTTATTAATTTTTTCATGAATTGCATCATTGACTAATGCTATGCTTGTTAACCTTCAATAAATTTACCACTTATACTTTTCTTTATGTAATGTCATTACTTTCCATAAGATTAGCATATGATCTTTTTTCATTATTTTCATTGCTAGGATTGAAACATAAAAGTAAAGAAGCAAAAACTCAAACTACTCTTTATTATATAACTCTCAATTCAATTACATAGATAGATAGATCATGTAACTAGCACTCGAAAATAGATCATACTAAACTTTTATTCAACTAAATCACGAAATAACTAAGGATCGAACTAAAAATAGGTAGAGATAATAAAAGTGATGGTGATACGATACCGGAGCAACTCCCCCAAGCTTGGCACAAGCCAAGGGCGGTGCCCATACCCATATACTCAAGTTTCTTTCTTTGGTGATGATGGTGATGATGAAGTAGTGGGCTTGTCCTCCGGCTTCCATGGCATAGGTTCCCCATCATAAAAGGATGAGCGAGTCTCCGGAGTCCTGAAATTTTGGTTTTGAAGATCATAGATTTGGCCTTGGAGATAGTCAATTCGTTCGTTGAGCTTGAAGACAATGTCCTCCATTGATTGGCCATCCACCTTGTGATCGCGGGTGAATTCCGTGATCATGGAGTGGTTGGCGCTGAGTCCACGTTCTACCATCCCTTGGCACTTGAAAATCTCCTGCTCCACCGCTTCGAGCCTGGCCTCCACGCTCCCGGTCTTCTTGGGTCCTTGAACATCCCGGATGTGAAGCACCCCCTCACGCATCTCGATGGCTTGAGGGTGTTTCATCACCTCCGGAAGGTAGGGGTTGATGACCTTCTCGTAGAACTTGTCCTTGGAAGAGCTTGGTGGAGCCATAGCGATCTAGATCTGTCAGAAAAATGGCACGAAACAAGAACAGAGGATATTTCTACGATACGGTGGTCAAAACGTCCGAGAGTATATATAAAGAAGTTTTATCTTGCAAAACAAGTATTCCAGAAGAAAACAGAGTCGGGAAGGCTCACGAGGGGCCCACGAGCCACCAGGGCGCGCCTGGGGGGGTGGCGCACCCTGGTGCCTCATGTGCACCTCGTGGGTCCCCTCAGCTGTTTCTTATTTTTGTATTTTTTCTAATATTCCAAAACTGACAGAAAGTATTTTTATGGAATTTTTAGAGTCGGTTTACTTACCGTGTCACGTACCTCTTCCTTTTCAGGGTTCTGGAGTGTTCTGGAAGGTCTCTCTTATGTATTCCTCCGGTGTCATAGTTTGAATAATGTTAGTCTCAACATTAATAGGCGTACCTGAGATGTAATGCTTAATTCTTTGCCCATTGACCACCTTTGGATTAGTGCCTTCGGCGTTATTGATCTTAATGGCTCCAGAGCGATAAACTTCCTTAATGATATACGACCCTTCCATTTAGAGAGAAGTTTTCCTGCAAAAAATCTAAAACGAGAATTGTACAATAGAACATACTCACCCACTTTGAATTCCCGTTTTTGAATTCTTTTATCATGCCATCTTTTAACTTTTTCTTTAAACAATTTGGCATTTTCATAAGCTTGGGTTCTCCATTCATCTAGTGAGCTAATATCAAATAACCTCTTTTCACCGGCAAGTTTAAAATCATAATTGAGTTCTTTAATGGCCCAATATGCTTTATGTTCTAACTCAAGAGGTAAATGACATGCTTTTCCATAAACCATTTTATAAGGAGACATACCCATAGGATTTTTATAAGCAATTCTATAAGCCCATAATGCATCGTCAAGTTTCTTAGACCAGTTCTTTCTAGATCTATTGACGTTTTTTTTTTGCAAAATTAACTTTATTTCTCTATTGCTCAATTCAACTTGACCACTAGATTGAGGGTGATAGGGAGATGCAATTCTATGGTTGACATCATATTTAGCAAGCAGTTTACGGAATGCACCATGAATAAAATGTGAACCACCATCAGTCATTAAATATCTAGGGACTCCGAACCTCGGGAAAATAACTTCTTTAAGCATTTCAATAGAAGTGTTATGATCAGCACTACTAGTTGGAATAGCTTCTACCCACTTAGTAACGTAATCAACATCAACTAAAATATGTGTATACCCATTAGAGGAAGGAAAAGTTCCCATATAATCAAATCCCCAAACATCAAATGGTTCAATAACAAGTGAATAATTCATAGGCATTTCCTGACGTCTACTAATATTACCAATTCTTTGACATTCATCACAAGATAAGACAAACTTACGAGCATCCTTGAAAAGAGTAGATCAATAAAAACCAGATTGTAGTACCTTATGTGCAGTTCTGTCTCCCGCATGGTGTCCTCCGTAAGCCTCGGAATGACACTTCTGTAAGATTTGTTCCTGTTCATGCTCAGGTATACAACGTCTAATAATACCATCCACTCCTTCTTTATAAAGATGTGGGTCATCCCAGAAGTAATGTCTTAAATCAAAGAAGAACTTTTCTTTTGTTGGTATGTGAAACTAGGTGGTATAAATTTAGAAACAATATAATTAGCATAGTCTGCATACCAAGGAGTATTACGGGAAGCATTTATGACAGCTAATTGCTCATCGGGAAAACTATCATCAATAGGCAGTGGGTCATCAAGAATATTTTCCAACCTAGACAAGTTATCAGCTACGGGGTTCTCAGCTCCCTTCCTATCAGTAATATGCAAGTCAAATTCTTGTAGTAATAGAACCCACCTAATGAGTCTAGGTTTAGCATCTTTCTTTTCCATAAGGTATTTAATAGCAGCATGATCGGTGTGAACAATTACTTTAGAATCAACTATGTAAGATCTGAATTTATCACATGCAAACACAACTGCTAGAAATTCTTTCTCAGTAGTAGCATAATTTCTTTGAGCACTGTCTAGAGTTTTACTAGCATAATGGATAACATTTAATTTCTTATCAACTCTCTGTCCTAGAACAGCACCAACAGCATAATCACTAGCATCACACATAATTTAAAAGGCAAGTTCCAATCAAGTGGTTGAACAATAGGTACAAAGGTTAATGCTTTCTTAAGTGTTTCAAAGGCTTCTACACAATCATCATCAAAAACAAATGGAACATCTTTTTGCAAGAGATTAGTAAGAGGCCTAGAAATTTTAGAGAAGTCTTTAATAAACCTTCTATAGAAACCAGCATGACCAAGGAAACTTCTTATACCTTTAATATCTTTAGGACATGGCATTTTCTCAATTGCATCAACTTTAGCCTTATCTACTTCAATACCTCGTTCAGAAATTTTATGCCCCAAGACAATACCTTCATTCACCATAAAGTGGCACTTCTCCCAATTCAAGACAAGATTAGTTTGTTCACATCTCTTCAAAACTCGATCAAGGTTGCTTAAACAATCATCAAAGGAAGTTCCGTAAACGGAAAACTCATCCATGAAAACCTCAACAATCTTTTCACAAAAGTCAGAGAATATAGCAGTCATACATCTTTGAAAGGTAGCAGGTGCATTGCATAAACCAAAAGGCATACGTCTATAAGCATAAGTTCCAAAAAGACAAGTAAAGGTGGTTTTCTCTTGGTCGGCCTGTGATACATGTATTTGAGAGAAACCAGAATATCCATCAAGAAAGCAAAAGTGTGTATGCTTGGACAATATTTCTAACATTTGATCAATAAAAGGTAAGGGGTAATGATCTTTTCTAGTGGCTTTGTTTAATTTTCTAAAATCAATTACCATCCTATAACCAGTTACAATTCTTTGTGGAATGAGTTCATTTTTATCGTTAGGAACAACAGTAATGCCTCCTTTCTTAGGGACACAATGAACGGGACTTACCCATCTACTATCAGCTATGGGATAGATTATACCTGCTTCCAGAAGCTTTAATATTTCAGTTCTTACCACTTCCTTCATCTTAGGATTTAATCGTCATTGGTGGTTGATGTCTACTACACAACTTATTCTTGTAGACTCATGTTGGGCCTCCAAGCGCAGAGTTTTGTACGACAGTAGCAATTTTCCCTCAAGTGGATGACCTAAGGTTTATCAATCCGTGGGAGGCGTAGGATGAATATGGTCTCTCTCAAACAACCCTGCAATCAAATACAAGAAATCTCTTGTGTCCCCAACACACCCAATACAATGGCAAATTGTATAGCTGCACTAGTTCGGCGAAGAGATGGTGATACAAGTGTAGTATGGATAGTAGATATAGGTTTTTGTAATCTGAAAATATAAAAACAGCAAGGTAGCAAGTAATAAAACGGAGCACAAACGGTATTGAAATGCTTGAAAACAAGGCGTAGGGTTCATACTTTCACTAGTGCAATCTCTCAACAATGCTAACATAATTGAATCATATAACAATCCCTCAACGTGCGATAAAGAATCACTCCAAAGTTCTTATTCGCAGAGAACATAAGTTAGAAATTGTTGTAGGGTACGAAACCACCTCAAAGTTATCTTTTCTGATCAATCTATTGAGCCATCCCTATAAGTGTCACGAACAGCCCTAGAGTTCGTACTAAAATAACACCATATGTTACGCATAAACCAACTCGAATGTCACCTAGATACTTCAATGTCACCACAAGTATCCGTGAGTCAATTATATGATACGCATCAAACAACTTCAGATTCATAATATTCAATCCAACACAAAGAACTTCAAAGAGTGCCCCAAGATTTCTACCGGAGAAAGTAGGATGAAAACATCCATCAACCCCTATGCATAGATTACCCCAATGTCACCTCGGGAATCCGCGAGTTGAGTGCCAAAACATACATCAAGTGAATCAATATAATACCCCATTGTCACCACGGGTATTCATATGCAAGACATACATCAAGTGTTCTCAAATCCATAAAAGTATCCAATCCGATAATAGTGAAACCTCAGAGGTAAAAACTCAATTCATCACAACAAGATAGAGAGGGAGAAACACCATATGATACAACTATATTAACAAAGCTCGCGGTACATCAAGATCGTGCCAAATCAAGAACACGAGAGAGAGAGAGAGAGAGAGAGATCAAACACATAGCTACTAGTACATACCCCTAGCCTCGAGGGTGAACTACTCCCTCCTCGTCATGGAGACCGTCAGGATGATGAAGATGGCCTTCGGTGATGATTTCCCCCTCCGGCAGGGTGCCGGAACAGGGCTCCAGATGATATTTCGAAGGTACAGAGGCTTGTGGCGGCGTAGTCCAAATTCTAGGGTTATTTCTGTGGGTTTCTCTATTTATAGGATTTTTTGGCGTTGGAATCACGCGAAGATGGGCTAAGATGGGCCCACGAGGCACCACGGCGCCATACCCCCCCCCCCCCCGGCGCGCCCTGGTGCCTCGTGGGCACCTCGTGGCTCTTCTGGTCCTCCCACGAAGCTTCCTGGTTCTCTTTTGTTCCAAAAAAACGTTAAAAAGTTTTGCTGGATTTGGAGAACATTTATTTCTGCACAAAAAACAACACCACGATAGTTCTGCTGAAAACAGCGTCAGTCCGGGTTAGTTCTAATCAAATCATACCAAAACCATATAGAATTGTTATAAACATGGCATGAATACTTCATAAATTATAGATATGTTGGAGACATATCAGCATCCCCAAGCTTAATTCCTGCTCGTCCTCGAGTAGGTAAATGATAAAAGAAATAATTTATGAAGTGTGAATGCTAGCATAGTGCATAAGTTTGATCAATGATAATTTCAATCACTTTTCCTAGCATCATAACAGCAACTCTTTCTCATAAAACTCATCATGATAAAGTAGCAATTAATTCACATGTTATGGTTCAAACAATGCATTCTCTTGAAACTTAACAACCTATGTTCTTAGTCACCAAACAATTACAATTCAACTTAATTTCAACAAAGTCTAAGTAAGAGCTCCACATACTCAATTATCATATAGTCTTCTATGATTGCTAGTACTCAAAGCATATTTTTAGAACAAATAGCATCCATCGAACACAGAGAAAGATAGGGGCTTAATGTTTCGCCTCCCAACTTATTTATCATAGAGATAATTGTCAACAATAATAATTCATGATCAAATATATTTGACTGGCCATATGTGCCTGGATCTTTCCCCACCACATGATGCTTGCCAACTAAATAATAATTGAGGTTGAAATGAGAAGGGATACTATTGACTCTTGCATAAAAATAAATACATAAAGTAAAAGATAGGCCCTTCGCAGAGGGAAGCAGAGGTTGTCATGCGCTTTTGATTTTTGTATGTGCAAGCCCTTAATGCAAAGGAACGTCACGTTATATGGCCCCTTGTGATACCAACCTTTATTATGCAGTCCGTCGCTTTTATTTCTTTACCATCACAAGTTCGTACAACGCTTATTTTCCCTTGCAATAAAAGATCATACATATTTTAGGAACATTTTTATTGCTTTTTGCACCGATGACAACTTACTTGAAGGATCTTATTCAATCCATAGGTAGATATGGTGGACACTCATGGGAAGAAACTGGGTTTAAGGGTTTTTGGATGCACAAGTAGTATCTCTACTTAGTACGAATTTTTGGCTAGCAAAAGATCCTAAGCAAGCACCACATGTTGGAGGACCCATAACAATATAACTTCTATGCAAATATACCCAAACATAACTCATTACATTGTCTTGCTTGTCCAACTTCAACTTATTTGCTCAAGTTTGAAAATAATTAATGGGTATTCACAATCATAAAAGATGTCCAATATAATATATTTATATGTGAAAGTTCTCTTCCTTATACTAATCATTCATGAATTGCTTGTATGACCAATATTGTGATTGTCAAGCTTCAATAGATTTCACTTTCTAACCCAAATGTGAAACTACTACTAGACATGATACAAGAATATGAAGCACATATAATTTCAACTTTATGATATTCAATTCATTCAACAATTTACTCATAGGATATAAGTGAAGAACAAGAGTAAATGACAAACTACTCCAAAAAGATATAAGTGAAGACTAAATGAGAAGTTAAGTAAATAGGTAGCTATGTGAGGACTCTCTCTCTCATTTAAAATTTCAGATCTTGATAATTTTATTCAAACAACAAACAAAACGAAAATAAAAGGACACTCCAAGAATAGCACATAACACGTGAACAAGTAAAAACTTAGGCTAACCGATAGGTGTTGATGAAGAAAGGTGGGATGCCAACCGGGGCATCCCCAAGCTTAGTTGCTTGAGACTTCTTGGAATGTTATCTTGGGGTGCCTTTGGCATCCCCAAGCTTGAGCTCTTGTGTCTCCTTAATTCCTCTCATATCATGGCTTCTCCTAAATCTTAAAAACTTCATCCACACAAAACTCAACAAGAACTCGTGAGATAAGTTAGTATAAATCAACTCAAAACCTTAACATTCTCTACTGTAACAAATCACTAAAATTATAATTGAACATTGCATACTAAATGACTCTGCATATTTAATACTCCTATCCACAAATAGAAACATTAAACAAGCAACATATGCAAACAATGCAACTATAACCGAAATCTGTCTAAACAGAACAGTCTGTAAAGAGTGAATAAGAATTCATACTTCCCTAACTCCAAAAATTCTGAAAAATTACCACGTGACAGATAACTCATTAATTCTTACTGTGTAAAAATTTCAGATTTTTATCATGTTCTGACTATTCAGGAATATTCTGGACATAACAGAAAACTTTCTGTTTTCAAACAGCAACACATAAACTTGCAAACCGAGCATGGTAAAAGGCTATAATTGGCATTTTATTGAACTAAAAGATAAAAAACATTATTCAAAATAACAGAAAGCAAATACAAATAAAAGAAAATGACTCTCCAAGCAAAACACATATCATGTGACGAATAAAAATATAGTCCCAAGTAAGGTTACCGATAGTGTTGAAGACGAAAGAGGGGATGCTTTCCGGGGCATCCCCAAGCTTAGACGCTTGAGTCTTCCTTGAATATTACTTTGGGATGCCTTGGGCATCCCCAATATTAGGGTCTTGCCACTCCTTATTCTCCTCATATCGATATCTCACCCAAAACTTGAAAACTTCAATCACACAAAACTTAACGGAACTTGTGAGATAGGTTAGTATGATAAAAATAAATCATCCACTTAGGTAGTGTAAAGAAAAGATTCATAATTTTTCTCACATAATTCCTACTATAGTCTATCATTTCCACAATTTATATCTCATAATATAAGCTATGGAAACACTAAAACAAGCAAACTATGCAATAAAAACAGAATCTGTCAAAAACAGAACAGCATGTAGTGAGTGATTTAAAAAACATACTTATGTACCTCCAAAAATTCTGAAAAATTAGGAAAATGTAAAAACTTTGTAACCCAATACTGTGTAAAAATTTCAGAATTTTCCCACGCTCCATTACAGAATAGAAATCCCAGCACTGGACGCAAAAGTTTCTGTTTTTGCACAGAATCAAATCAACAAGCATCCACACTATCCCAAAGGCTTTACTTGGCACATTATTGAAATAAAACCTATAAAACATGATTACTACATTAGCTTAATCATGTGGACACACAAAAATAGTAGGTATAAATATTGGGTTGTCTCCCAACAAGCGCTTTTCTTTAATGCCTTTTTAGCTAGGCATGATGATTTCAATGATGCTCACATAAAAGTAAAGAATTGAAACATAAAGAGAGCATCATGAATCATATGACAAGCACATTTAAGCCTAACCCACTTCATATGCATAGGGATTTTGTGAGCAAACAATTTATGGGAGCAAGAATCAACTAGCATAGGAAGGCAAACAAAGCATGACTTCAAAACTTTCAACATATAGAGAGGAAACTTGATATTATTGCAACACCTACAAGCATATGATCCTCTTTCATAATAATTTTCAGTAGCATCATGAATGAATTCAACAATATAACTATCACATAAAGCATTCTTTTCATGACCTACAAGCATAGAAATTTTATTACTCTCCACATAAGCAAATTTGTTCTCATCAATAATAGTGGGAGCAAATTCAACAAAATAACTATCATGAGATACTTGATTGGCATAATCCAATTGAAAAATAAAATCATGATGACAAGTTTCATGGTTATCATTATTCTTTATAGCATACATGTCATCACAATAATCATCATAGATAGCAACTTTGTTGTCATAATCAATTGAAATCTCTTCCAAAATAGTGGATTCGTCACTAAATAAAGTCATGACCTCTCCAAATCCACATTCATAATTATTGCCATAAGATTCAACACCCTCCAAAATAGTGGGATCATTAGTACCTAGAGTTGCACTCTTCCAAACCCACTTTCATCAATATAATCATCATAAATAGGAGGCATGCTATTATCATAATAAATTTTCTCATCAAAACTTGGGGGACTAAAAATATCATCTTCATCAAATATAGCATCCCCAAGCTTATGGCTTTGCATATCAAGAGCATCATGGATATTCATAGAAAGCATACTAACAACATTGCAATCATGCTCATCATTCAAAGTACTCACATTAAACATTTTATTAAATTCTTCCTCTAGCAATTGAGCACAATTTTCCAATCCATCATTTTCATGAAAGATATTGTATAGATGAAGTATGTGAGTCAACCTTAATTCCATTTTTTTGTAGTTTTCTTTTATGAACCAAACTTGTGATAAAACAAGAAACTAAAAGATTCAATTGCAAGATCTAAAGATATACCTTCAAGCACTCACCTCCCCGGCAACGGCGCCAGAAAAGAGCTTGATGTCTACTACACAACTTATTCTTGTAGACTCGTGTTGGGCCTCCAAGCACAGAGTTTTGTAGGACAGCAGCAATTTTCTCTCAAGTGGATGACCTAAGGTTCATCAATCCGTGGGAGGCGTAGGATGAAGATGGTCTCTCTAAAACAACCCTGCAATCAAATACAAGAAATCTCTTGTGTCCCCAACACACCCAATACAATGGCAAATTGTATAGGTGCACTAGTTCGGTGAAGAGATGGTGATACAAGTGTAGTATGGATAGTAGATATAGGTTTTTGTAATCTGAAAATATAAAAACAGCAAGGTAGCAAGTGATAAAACAGAGCACAAACGGTATTGCAATGCTTGAAAACAAGGCTTAGGGTTCATACTTTCACTAGTGCAATATCTCAACAATGCTAACATAATTAAATCATATAACAATCCCTCAACGTGCAATAAAGAATCACTCCAAAGTTCCTATTCGCGGAGAACTAAAGATAGAAATTGTTGTAGGGTACGAAACCACCTCAAAGTCATCTTTTTCGATAAATCTATTGAGCCATCCCTATAAGTGTCACGAACAGCCCTAGAGTTCGTACTAAAATAACACCATATGTTACGCATCAATCAACTCTAATGTCACCTAGATACTCCAATGTCACCACAAGTATCCGTGAGTCAATTATACGATACGCATCAAACAACTTCAGATTCATAATATTCAATCCAACACAAAGAACTTCAAAGAGTGCCCCAAGATTTCTACCAGAGAAAGTAGGATGAAAACATGCATCAACCCCTATGCATAGATTACCCCAATGTCACCTCGGGAATCCGTGAGTTGAGTGCTAAAACATACATCAAGTGAATCAATATAATACCCCATTGTCACCACGGGTATTCATATGCAAGACATACATCAAGTGTTCTCAAATCCATAAAAGTATTCAATCCGATAATAGTGAAACCTCAGAGATAAAAACTCAATTCATCACAACAAGATAGAGAGGGAGAAACACCATATGATCCAACTATATTAACAAAGCTCGCGGTACATCAAGATCGTGCCAAATCAAGAACACGAGAGAGAGAGAGAGATCAAACACATAGCTACTAGTACATATCCCTAGCCTCGAGGGTGAACTACTCCCTCCTCGTCATGGAGACCTCCGGGATGATGAAGATGGCCTCCGGTGATGATTTCCCCCTCCGGCAGGGTGCCGGAACAGGGCTCCAGATGGTATTTCGAAGGTACAGAGGCTTGCGGCGGCATAGTCCAAATTCTAGGGTTATTTCTGGGGGTTTCTCTATTTATAGGATTTTTGGCGTTGGAATCACGCGAAGATGGGCTAAGATGGGCCCACCAGGCACCACGGCACCATACTCCCCCCTGGCGCGCCCTGGTGCCTCGTGGGCACCTCGTGGCTCTGCTGGTCCTCCCACGAAGCTTCCTGGTTCTCTTTTGGTCCAAAAAAAATCATCAAAAAGTTTCGCTGCATTTGGAGAACTTTTATTTCTGCACAAAAAACAACACCACGGTAGTTCTGCTGAAAACAGCGTCAGTCCGGGTTAGTTCTAATCAAATCATACCAAAACCATATAGAATTGTTATAAACATGGCATGAATACTTCATATATTATAGATACGTTGGAGACGTATCAGTGGTCGACAACTGGTTTAGCATCAGGGTCCATATTAATTTTCTGTTGACATAAAGTGGGACTAATGCCCTTAAGATCATCAAGAGTATATCCAATAGCAGCACGGTGCTTCCTCAGAGTTTTTAGTAATCTCTTCTCTTCATGCTCTGAAAGGTTAGCACTAATAATAACAGGATATATCTTCTTTTCATCTAGATAAGCATATTTCAATGTATCAGGCAATTGTTTCAGTTCGAATACAGGGTCACCCTTAGGTGGAGGAGGGTGAGGGTGTCCCGGACTAGGGGGTACTCGGGTTGCCGGCCTATCTCTCGTAGGCCGGGCTGGTGGGCCGCTCTCTACTCATCGATGGAAGGCCGGATTGTGGGCGACCCCGTGTATCAGAAGGAAACCTCCGAAGACTTGGCGTCTCCTCCAAGGAATAATTGACGTGGCCGGCATGTTTATCCCCTGATGGTAACCGACTATATGTAACCCTAGGACCCTCTGGTGTCTATATAAACCAAAGGGTTTAGTCTATAGAGGATCATCATATCCATTGCCTAGGGTTTAGCCCATCTAATCTCGAGGTAGATCAACTCTGTAACCTTCATACAATCACATCAATACAATATAGCAGGACGTAGGGTATTACCTCTTCGAGAGGGCCCGAACCTGGGTAAATCGCCGTCTCTACATTCCATGTTACCCATTGATTCCTAGACCTACAGTTCAGATCCCCTACCCGAGATCTGCCGGTTTTGGTACCGACATTGGTGCTTTCATTGAGAGTTTCGCCGTGGGTCATCAAGGATCAATGGCTCGCTTAGTCATCAACAACAGCGCTAGCCGCAGGGACGCTTTCGTTCCCGGCCAGCTCTTCACGTTCAGTAGCGTCATGCTACACGCCGATCCGGCCGGTCACCTTGGCCGGGTCAACGGCTTCACCCCCGACCAGGAGATCAGGTTCGGAAACTTAGAGTTTGTCGCCGACTCCCGGGGAGATCTTATCCTCACGGGGTCCTCAGCCTCGCCTGAAGGACCCACAAATCCTGAAACACCGACTTCGAGTACGGCCAACCCCACTACCGAGACGGCCGCCGCTGCGGATCCAGCCTTGAGCATGGACCCAATCTCCGCGCTCGGCTGCCGAAGATCAGCCCCGGCCGAACATGACTATGGGGCGAATTCAGACGCCCCCGTCACGGCCATATTGTGGGTTGACCCCGCAAACTGCCAGAGCTTGGAGCCGACGGATCTCTCGTTATTAAACGGGATACTAGATCAGATCCAGGCCCTTGGAATCACCGATGGCCAGTCCTCGGTCTACGATCAGATCGGGCTTAAACCCGACGACAGGGAAATTCACGCCCCTGCCATCACTCACTTGATCGCCACTATCGAAGGCCCTACGGAGGGCTCACCCCTTCCCTCAGAACCGGAAGCGCATGAGGTGCAAGTTTCCGACCAGCAGGCTGCATCCTCCAGCTCGGCAGCCGAACTCCGTTCCAGAGAGGGTTCAGGGCCGAAGTCTGGTTCGGCATGCAATTCCGGATCCATGCACCCGCGCCCGGCCAATTATCCAGAGCTCGGCGCATTGGATTCCATGTCAATCCAGGACGCGGCCGCCAAAACTCCGGACTCACACTCCGCTGGGGTCAAATTTTTTATCCCGCCCACCCCCCACGTTGAGTACTGTCCAGATAACTCAGGATGGCCCGACATATGGGACCTAATGTACGTAAAGCAGCAGCCCGGAGAGATAGTTCGGCACTTCTGGGCCAGATTCCTTATCGTCAAAAACAAGATGACGGACGGCTGCAACAAGGACATTCTAGAGATCTTGTGACAGAACTGCCGAGACGAGGGCGTCTTAAACGCCCTCGCCCGCCGCCACATCCAAAATTTCTCTGATTTATCGGATCTGGTGTCCAAATACTGCGCCATGGAGTATGCTTGGCAGGCTCAGCTCGGGCAAACGGAGTCAATCCGTATAGAGGAACCAAACCGAGCTCGGGGAAAACGCGCACACCCTCGCCGGACACCCCAATACGAGCCATCCGAGGAAAGGATGAAACCCCCGACAAGATCCATAACGGTCCTTGACGAACTGCTGGATAAACCATGCCCCATACACTCCGTCCTCCTCAACACAAACCCAACCCACAGCCTACGAGCTTGCTGGGTGGTCAGGCAAGTCGCCAAGAGCGGCGAAGTCATCCTCGGAGGCCCGTACTCAAATAAAAGTACAGCAACACCCTTTGATGATGACGCCGAAGTCTTAACAATCTATGAGACGTATTCCTCGAAGAATCAGAGGAAGAGAGCCCTTCGAGAGCTCGCTCAAATTCACCATGTGTTAGAGACAGACTCATGGACAGACACACCCATCACTTTCAGTGAACAAGACCAGCCGAGGTCCTGCCCTACTCGAGCTGCTGCTGCCCTTGTCCTTGATCCCATAGTGGATGGATTCCGACTCCAAAAGGTGTTAATGGACGGCGGTAGTGGGCTAAACCTCATTTACGAGGACACCTTGGACAAAATGCAGTTTGACAGATCCCGCATCGAGCAAAGTCACACCACCTTTCGGGGGATCATCCCCGGAAAGGAGGCGCGTTCTAGTGGCCGAGTAGCTCTTGATGTGGTCTTCGGAAGTCCCGAGAACTACCGATCCGAAGAACTGCTTTTCCACATCGTGCCCTTCCGTAGTGGCTACCATGCCTTATTAGGGCGCGATGCCTTCGCATGATTCCATGCAGTCCCACATTACGGGTACATGAAGCTTAAAATGCCAGGGCCAAACGGCGTGATCACAATAATAAGTGATCCGGACAGAGCTCTTCGGGCCGAGAACAAAACAGCATCCCTCGCCCTCGAAGCGTTGTCCGAAGCCCTCGCAGCTGAAGAACTGACCGCGCTCTGCTCAACGGTGGATAAGGACGACGTAATCCTCGACAAAAGGCCCAAATCCACGTCCTTCAAACCAGCGGATGAAATTGTCAAATTCCAAGTGCACCCAACAGATCCCAACAAGATGGCGTCCATTGGAGCTCAGCTGAACCCCGCGGTCGATGAAGAGCGGCGCAAATTCTTGCGTGAAAACTGGGATATCTTCGCCTGGCACCCGTCAGACATGCCAGGGATCTCGTGTAGATTAGCCGAGCATAGCTTGAACATCATTAAGGGTTTCAAGCCAGTCAAACAGACTCTGCGTCGGTTTTCTGAACCCAAGCGTCAGGCTATGGGCGAGGAACTGGCAAAGTTGCTCGAAGCCGGATTCATCCGGGACATCAAACATCCAGAGTGGTTGGCCAATCTGGTCATGGTACCAAAGAAGGATAAGTCCTGGCAGTTGTGTGTCGATTTCAAGGATTTAAATAAGGCCTGCCCCAAGGATCCTTTCCCCTTACCCCGCATAGACCAGATCATAGACGCCACCGCCGGGCATGACTCACTGTGTTTCCTCGACGCTTACTCCGGATACCATCAAATTAAAATGAAGGAGTCCGACCAAGCGGCCACTGCATTCATCATTCCTTATGGGCCATTCTGTTTCAACACAATGCCCTTCGGGTTAAAGAACGCAGGGGCTACATACCAGTGCATGATTCAAACATGTTTGGAAAAACAAATTGGCAAAACAGTCGAAGCATATGTGGACGACGTGGTTATCAAAACCAAACACGTCAGCCAGTTGGTGGACGATCTCCGGCAAACCTTTGATAGTCTTCGGACTTTCGATATACGGCTCAATCCGAAAAAGTGCGTCTTCGGAGTGCCGGCCGGTAAGCTGCTCGGATTCATCGTTTCCCATAGAGGAATAGAAGCCAACCCAGCAAAAATACGGGCACTGTCCGAGCTGGCTATCCCCACTGAGCTCAAACACGTCCAGAAACTTGCCGGCACTGTTGCAGCCCTAAGCCGCTTCATCTCACGCCTCGGAGAAAAAGCCTTACCGCTATATAAATTGCTCAAATGTACAAAGAACTTCGAATGGACCAGTGAAGCGGCGGCAGCACTCAAAGAAATAAAAACTCTACTGGCCAGCAACCCGATCTTGATAGCACCCAGCCCGGGCGAGCCAATGCTACTATATATCTCGGCCACGAATCAGGTGGTCAGCGCGGTTCTCGTCGTCGAACGAGAGGCAGATGGTCACAAGCTCCAGGTGCAGAAACCTGTGTACTACGTATCTGAATTGCTCACCCCGTGTAAAACGAGGTACCCGCATTATCACAAGATCGCCTACGCAGTTTTTATGGCATCCCGAAAGCTCCGCCATTACTTCCAGGAGTGCTCAATTACGGTGGCATCCGAAGTACCACTGAATGACATAATCAACAATCGAGATGCCACCGGCCGCATAGCCAAATGGGCTATAGAACTCCTCCCCTTCAAAATCATATATAAACCACGTCGAGCTATTAAATCTCAGGTTTTGGCTGATTTCGTTGCGGAATGGACGGAAGCCGAACTCCCTAGGGAGTACAGTACATACTCGCATTGGACGATGTACTTCGACAGCTCCAAAATGCTCGCCGGGCTGGGGGCTGGAGTGGTCCTCACATCCCCCACTGGCGACAATATCCGGTACATACTGCAGATCATGTACACTGACTCCAACAACGCAGCCGAATACGAGGCTCTGCTACATGGACTTTGGATTGCGGTGTCAATGGGCATACAGCGGCTCGAGGTACGGGGAGATTCTAATCTCGCCATCTCTCAAGTCAACGGCGAATTCGACGCAAAGGGCCCAAAAATGACAGCATACCGCAACGCCGTCCTAAAAATCTCCGCCCGCTTTGAAGGACTGGAATTTCACCATATACCTAGAGACAGCAATCAAGCTGCCGATATCCTTACTCGAATGGGCGCCAAGCGTGACCGTGTCCCTGAGAACACCTTTTTAGAACGACTCTTCAAGCCGTCCGTAGTGTGGCAGGAGGATGCCCAGGGCTCAGAATCCAATACCTCAGGAGAGCTCGTCCCTCCGCCTATCAAACCAGACGAAGGAATTATCGGGGGCTCGGCAATTGAAATGACATCTTCGGCTCACGAAGTCATGGCAGTAATCGCGCCATGGACCGAGCCCTTCCTCGCCTACCTCCTCCTCCAAGAATTACCGGCTGACCAAACTAAGGCAAGGCGTATCATTCGACGATCTAAAGCCTATAAAGTGCACGAGGGAGAACTATATAAGAAAAGCACTACTGGCGTCCTCCAGAGATGTATATCCAAAGAGGAGGGAAGGCAGCTCCTGGCCGAGATTCACGCTGGCATGGGCGGTCAGCATGCGGCAGCTCGGGCCTTGGTCAGCAAGGCTTTCCGAGCAGGGTTCTTTTGGCCCACTGCCCGAACAGACGCCCAAACATTGGTCCAACATTGTGTTGGATGCCAGCTCTTCGCCAATCAGAGCCATATGCCCCCCACGGCCCTTCGGACGATACCGATTACTTGGCCTTTCGTGGTCTGGGGGCTGGACATGGTCGGACCACTTAAAGGGGGGACCAAGAAAAAGAAATATCTACTCGTCATGGTAGATAAATTTACTAAATGGATTGAGGCAAAACCGGTAACTTCAGCCAAGTCTAAGCCGGTCATCGATTTTATATCCGGCGTCGTACACCGTTACGGTTTCCCCCATAGCATAATAACGGACAACGGATCCAATTTTACCGCCCAGGAAGTCAAAGACTGGTGCGCTAATTTAGGCATTAAGCTCGACTACGCCTCGGTGTATCACCCACAGTCTAATGGACAGGTCGAGAGAGCTAATGGACTGATCTTGAGCGGCATCAAGCCCCGTTTGGTCCGATCTTTAAAAGAATCCGACTGCCATTGGGTCGAGGAGCTTGACTCCGTATTATGGGGCCTACGCACCACTCCTAATCGATCCACGGGCTACACACCGTTCTTCATGGTGTATGGGGCAGAAACCGTCCTCCCCAGCGACCTTATTCACGACGCCCGTCGGGTGCGTATGTATGAAGAAAAGGAGGCCGAGCTGGATCGGCAAGATGACCTGGACGCCCTGGAGGGCGAGCGCGACATAGCTCGGGCTCATTCTGTTTTTTATTAGCAGCAGGCCAGACGTTATCAGAGCAGGAAAGTACGGGCGAAGGCCTACAGCGTCGGCGATCTAGTATTGCGCCTCCCGGAGAAGCAGAAGCATAAGCTGTCACCCAAATGGGAGGGGCCCTTCATAATCGATCAAGTACTCGCGGGCGGAGCATACTGTCTCCGCGACCCAAAGGACGACCGCCTCGAACCAAACCCTTGGAACGCAGCTCGGCTACGGCGTTTCTATGGCTAGCTCCGCGACCTTGCCTTGTTCGGTTTATCCTTCTAGGATTTATATTTTTCTAGTCAATAGTCTCTCCCGGGTTGTGTTCGGATATGCCGAACTACATTAAGTTTTTCTTCGGCAAACATCTTTGAATGTACCACACGCTGTTACCTGGGAACTTCTTTTATGGAGCCAATCATATTTTATGCAACCATCCGTCTTTTACGAGTTTGCAACCTTCCTGCATCGTTTTCAAGCCACTATATGCATCAATTTGACTTAAGATTTGGCCAAGCTGGGTTGCCTTGATCCTGTGTTTACCCCCTACGTTCCCGATTGTTCGGCTAGGAACTAAAGGGAGCACCTCTGTGATTGTTACGTCCGGATTTCCCAGGTACGTACCTCAGACGGGTGAAGCCAAAAGCTAGCGTTCTTAAGAACACAGTTGGTCGGCCACGGGGGAAGTGAAAATAATTGGTACCTATCGCCAAGTTTCCGGGGTATTTTCCTGAAGTAACCATCCCCGTCTACTTCGGGGATTCGGTTATCCATCCACGACTAACGTGGTAACCCGACGAAAGGGACCCATAGTGGAACTATTTTTGTCGGAAGATGTTTCTTACGTTACACGGTAATATAACATAACTCCCCGAGCACGTTTTTGTCTGTTTGCACCACATGGCCGGATTGCCTCGTTCTCCGAAGTGTTTCCGGTGTTTTCGGATCACACAGTAGGAAACACTCCTCGGCTCCTAGCCGAGGAGGCGGAAGCCGATGGCTGGTTAAGACAACGTTCTACGCCCGGTTTGGAGACTACTTGATGTAAAGTACATAGATACATAGAATCAACCTGTTAATCTTGATCAAGACCATCTATTATGGTCTCCAGAGCACAATCTGCTTGGGACAGCCGAGCTACGGGCATAACCTGGTCATATACCAGATGCACGGGCACTTCCTGCCCATCTGGCCCTACTGGCCCAACCCTAGCTAAATGCTCCGGTTCCAGCTTGGTGAAGCAGGTCTTGATCATCGCCCAAGCTTCCCGTGCTCCTTCATGACAAGATGACGTCTTCCATAGCTCAAAGCGGCGCCGAGCTCCTTTGAATTAATTTGTGAGTTTGGCCATCCCTTCCGGAGCCACCTCACCAGGCCACAATGCTTTGCACATGCTCTTCATGTCCTTTCGGGCCCGCTCGTGCACGGCGGATAGCTCCTTCAGCAAGTCCCGCCCAAAGGAGCCGGCCTCCTCTTCGGGGCGTCCGGTTAGAAGAACTACAATGAGACGCGGCATTGTTCATATTGATGTCTACTACGTACAGTTTATGAACTGAACATACTGGGTCGCAATCACCGAACATGCCCGCTTTCAGTCTCTGGTTCTCCTCTTGGGATAGGGTCAGTTGAGTTTTCAAACTTTTGATTTCTTGCGCCTGTTGTTCGCCTTCCGCCTTCAGCTTATCCCTCTCCTCATAACTTCGGGAAAGCACCCGGTAGCCAGCCTCTTGCTGTGACTCCGCATACAATGTGAGCTTCTCTGGCAATATCCAGATCCTTCCGCAGCTGATTTATCGACTCGGCTGCTATGGAATCATCTTTCATTAGCAGAGGTGTTCCATCAAATTTTTAAACAACTTTTGAGTTCGGCACTTACCATGTGCCTCTCTGGTGAACTTCTTCACACCCTCTAGCTCGGCTTTCACAGACTCTAACTCTGTTCACGCCAGCTTGAGGTCTTCGGACAGCTTTTTGTTTTGCTCCCGAACAGTCTGCACAATAGCATGGCATTAAAAATATCAGACCCTTAATTCGGCCGTCCTGCCCAAATCAAGGCTCGGGGGCTACTGGGTTAGATACTAGTTGTCAAAACAAATACCATACCTGCACATTAGTAGACATGAGCTTTACGGCCCCTTCAAGTCCCGTTCGGGCAGCGCCAAGGTACGCGTCTACCGAACTAAGGGCATTAAACTCCTGATCCGAAAATGCGGAGTGCCGAAGTGACGCCTTACGCTGCCGATGATTCATCACACTTTCATCCTCGGAGTTAGTAACCGAGATGCCACCTGAGTCCTCGGGATGTTGGTCCTCGGCAGGGACTCCCGGAGTAACTCCGGCTACAGCTGGCGACCTCGGGTTTGAGTCACCCCTCAGCGCTTCTTCAACATCCCCAGCCGAGGGTGGTTCCACATATCGTCTACAGAACACCGTGGAGAAAATTATTGACATATTCGGTGGATGTCGAAGATAGAGGCTATGACGGTACGGCGGATGCTGTCGGAAGTGGGGCTCCGGGGACCCAAAGGTTTGAACACTGGGGTGAGCTCGTTCTACTACTTCTTCCCCTACCACGGCAGTGCTACGGCGAGACTACGGCGAGAGCACGCTAGCGTAGGATGGGCAAAGGCACAGCGGTTTACCCAGGTTCGGGCCACCTTGCGGTGTAAGACCCTACTCCTGCTTTGTGGTTGAGATTATCGTGGATGAGAGAGTTCTTGCGTACAAGGTTGAAGATGATGGATCCCCCCTCCCTTTGCTATGGTGGCTGCACTGCCCCTTTTATCCGCCTTGGTCCTCTTCCCCGTCGAAACTTAGGCGGGAAGGGTTGCCACACTTGGCGGTTTTGAAAGGGGATAGGCGCTCAGGCTATCCTGACTAAATGTGGTCTTCGCCTGCCAAAGCATGATCCATGACGCGCCGGTGGGCTCGGTGATGACCTCCGCCCTGCGCGCCCGCCGTCTTGGTCTTTATTCGCCGATCGGGCAACCTTTGGGGTTGCTTTGGGGAGTAGATAGCTGGCCCTGCTTCCCTAGCACAAAAGAGGAAACCATCTGCATCTGCGCCTGCTGGCGCGGCCTCTGCTGCTGCTCGTCGCCGCGTGCGTCACCCACGTGATGGGCTCCAGTCCGCGCGACACGCCGAACGGTCTTCTCCTCGAGCGCCTGCGGGAGGGGGCCTCGGAAGGCCACCTCGGGAGGCCGCCTCGTGAGGCCACTCGGGAAGCCGCCTCGTGAGGGGACCTCACGAGGCCGTTTATGGTGGTGCTGAGCGTTGCCGGCTACTCCCTGAGGAGGGGGCCTTAGGAGGCTAGGGCCCCATGAGGGGGCATGGCGAGACACTTGGTGGCGACGGCCCGCCGAGCACATTCCAGGCATCGCGCCCTGGGCCAAAGGTAGACGGGCCTAGATACCCCGGGTTCCATGGGCCCGACAGTAGCCCCCGGGCCCGCGGCGCGCACGTTCCTGCCTACGGAGGGGCGAAACGGCACGGGCCCTAACCGCCTGCGGCCAGGCACGACGCGTGGCGCACGATGTGACGGGCGACGCCCCCACTTCCCCACGACGCCTCGGGAACTGCCGCGCTGACATAAATCTTGGCGCCGGAGAAGGCGGAGCGACGAGGGGAGTCCCGCACCGAGATAAAAAAGGGGGGAAGGGAGAGCCGGAGCCCCCACTCATCTTCTCCTTCCTCCAGCTTCCTCGTCTCCTTGCTAGAACTGCCGAAGAGATGGCGAGAGGACGAGGGCGCGGCCGTGCCTCCGCCGCCGCATCGCAAGTCCCGCCCCGGGGGCGTGGTCGATCCTCGACGGCCGCCGGCGCCGGGCCCAGTAGTCGCGGAAGGGGCGCCGCCCGCGGGCACAGCGGGCGAGGCGCGTAAGGCCGAGGCGGCCACGTCAGAGCGGCTGCGCTTCCGCCCCAGGCGGGGAGCCACTCGGCGGAGGCGGCACGCGAGTTCATCGTGAACATGCACCGCAGCCCCTGCACCTGGCTCCGGCTCCCGGACTCCTTCGCGGCGGCGATGGTGGACCGCGCGCCCTTGGGCCTGTGGGTGCAGGCTGACGGTTGCTGCAACGGCCCCTCCTGGGTGGCGACGGAGCTTACCGCCTCAGGCTTCATGTTCCTGAGGCAGGGGTGGAAGTCGTTCGCCCTCGCCCGCGGCCTGAATCGGGGGCACGTCCTCCAGTTCAAGTACGACGGGGCCGCCATGCTCTTCGTGAAGATCTTCGGGCTCTCCGGTAGCCGCCTGGCGTGCTGCGCGGAGAGTGAGGACAGCTACAGCGGCTCCTCCAGCGAGGACGACTCCTCCGACGGTGTCGCCCCCTCCGGCGGGGGCGGAGGCGACGGCGGCTTCGACTAGGCGCGCGCGACGACGACTCCGGAGCCGGGACACCGTGCGCACGGTGACGGGGCCGCACTCGCCTAGGCCTTTCTTTCTTTTCGTTCTCCTGCATTGAACCGATGTAAACCCCGCGGGGGCGTGAAACAGTATCTTCTTGTGTTGAACTTAATACTTTTGTGACGTGGGGTTGCATGCATTCTCTCCCGAAGTCCTCCCGTGAGGCTGGGTTTTTTTTTCTTTGCTCGCCTCAGCGCTCTACGTCGTCAGGACCCAGCCCCCGAGCGGGCCTCAGCCGTCACTGGTATGTCCGGTCGCGATGCCGGGACAAGGCCAGGAGGTGAGGGGCACCGTGAGCTAGTGAAGGCTCCTGAGGCGCGATGCTCAGGGAGCCCCCCTTTGGCGTGCAAGCGGCTTACGTAGAAGAAAAACGCCGGCACCCACGGAATCGGGAGGGGAGAGAGCTTGAGTGATGGTAAGGGCGCCTCATGAGGCAGTCACACTTAGCTTTTGGTGGATAGCGGTGTTTGGTGAGCCACGGCTCATGAGGGGCTCACGCAGCTCGCGAGGCGTGCTCGCGAGGCCCAGTGTTCGAAGCGTCTTCGCCTCGCGAGGCCGGCTCGTGAGAGGCTGCCCGCGAGGCCTTCGCGCAGCTCGACTCCTCAAGGGATGTATGTCGAAAAATCTCACGATAGGGGGAGCGGCATGCGCTTGCTAACTCACCCGTGGCCGTTGCGTGAGGAGATAAGGAACCAAGGACCTTGGTGAGGTGACGTGCGCGGGAGCAGGCCCGCGAGCTAGAGCTCAGTCGCATGGATTTGGCAGCGCTGCAGGGACGGACCCGAGCACAGGCACCGTGCCTAGCCCCCACTCACGGAATTGGTCAGGGGAGGGGTCGCGAGCGTGAGGCGCCCTCGACGGCGTCGAATTTATCATAGAAATTAGCAGGCAATTGAGTAGGTAATATAATTCATCAAAGTAAAAGTCAGTAAAATCCATTACACGACCAAAAGGATAAGGTTCCAGGAGCGAAGCTCGAGAGGCGCGGCGGGAAGGAGTGCGGGTCGCGCGGGGCGACGCGCCGGGCGCGCCCGGCAGGACCGCACTGTAGTGACGTCAGACCACTCGGCACGGCGCGCCAAGGGAGTCTGCTCCTTCGGAGCCATGGGGCTCGCGAGGCGCTGGGAGCTCGCGAGGAGCGGGAGGCTCACGAGGCCCTGGTGCGAAGGGCGCCAGCCTCTGGAAAGAGGCGCCGGCGTTCCTCAGCCCGAAGGGAATGCACGTGCCGCCGACGGTGGGACCAACGCCCTGACCGCCTCGCGGCAGCTGGAAGGGGTCACGAGGGCAGGACTTGTTGAGGCTGGTGAAGTCGACGCACATGCGCTCCTTGCCGCCTTTCTTGGGGACGACGACTGGGTTGGCGAGCCATTCAGGATGGCGCACCTCACGAACATCTCCGGCTTCTTGGAGCTTCTGAACTTCACTGACGATGAACTCTTGCTTCTCTGGCGCCTGGCGCCGCGCTTTCTGCTTGACCGGGCGTGCATTGGGGCACACCGCTAAGTGGTGCTCGCTCACCTCCCTCGGCACACCGGACAAGTCGGATGCTTTCCAGGCGAAAACATCTGAGTTTGCCCGAAGGAAGGTGACGAGCGCGCTTTCCTATGCAGGAGGGAGGCCTGTGCCGATGGTGAAGGCGGGGCCGGAGCCGCTGCCGTCCACCGACACCTTCTTCGTCTCGGCACGGTCCTGAGAAAACAGCTGCTTCTTCTTCGCCGGCGCGGCCTCGGAAGGCTCGGCCGCGTCCTCGTCGGCTGGGTGCGCGACAGCGGCAGCCTTGTAGGCGCGCTCGAGGGTGCTGGCCGCGTCCTTTTCGTCTTAGGCGACGGTGATGATGCCGCTGCAGCCGGGCATCTTGAGGATGTTGTAGGCGTGATGAGTGGCCGCCATGAACTTGGTGAGAGCTGGGTAGCCCAAGATGGCATTGTAGGGCAGGCCGATGTGCGCCACGTCGAAGTCGATGAGCTCGGTGTGGTAGTTCTTGCGGGTGCCGAAGGTGACGGGGAGGCGCACCTGCCCCAGCGGAATGGTGGAGCCATCGGTCACTCCGGAGAAAGGCCTGGTCGGCATCAGCTGGTCATAGGGCACCTGGAGCGTCTCGAAGGTTTCGATGGAGAGCACGTTGAGGCCGGCACCCCCGTCGATGAGGGTCTTGGTGACCGCGACGTTGCTGATGGTGGGAGTGCACAGCATGGGGAGCGCGCCTGTGGAGGCCGTGGACTTGGGGTGGTCCTTGGAGTCGAAGGTGATGGCGTACTGCGACCACTTGAGGGGCCGCGTGACCTCAGGTCTCGGGAGGGTGGCATACACCTCGCGAGAGAGTTGCTTGAAGTGGCGGACGGGCGCGGGGGCTTGGGACCCGCCAAGGATGCAGGCGACCGCGCGAGGCTCCTGGTAGCCCCCAGCGCCCTCGTCAGGCTGGTTGACGTCGTTCCTCCGAGGAGGCGGAGGCAGCGGCAGGAGAGCGGCATTAGCCTGAGGATTCGCCTCACGAGGCTGGTCGCGCCAGGCGGCCTCACGAGGCTGATCGCGCCAGCCCTGGCGGTAGTTGCTGTTATTGTTGCGGCTGTCCCAGTGGTTGCCGCTGCGGCCACCTCCGCGGCCGGCGCCATGGCCGTTGCGGTCGTCTCGGCGGCTCTGGCGCTCGTCGCGGAGCAGCTTGAGCTCATGACAGTCTTCGGTGCTGTGGGAGCGGACATTGTGAAAGGCGCAGAGTGGCCGGTTGTCCTTCTTGGGTTCGTCGAGGTCGTGGCCGCGCTTCTGCTCGGGCTCCGTGGCAAGCACGGCAGGGCCTTTGCGCTTGATGTCCTTGCTCTTGGCCTTGGTGCCGTCGAGCGCCGCGTCGGGGTCGTTGTGGACGAAGAGGCGGCCTTCTTCAGCCTTGGCGCACTTGTCGGCGAGGTCGAGCAGCTCGAGCATGGAGTCGAGCTCACCGTTGATGGCGAGCTTCTCGCGCATCTTGATGTCCGTGACGCCGGTGGAGAACGCGGAGATGACGGACGCGTCGGAAGCGCGCGGGATCTTGTTGCGCACCTGGCTGAAGCGCTGGCCGTACTTACGGAGGGTCTTGTCTGGGCGCTGTCAAACGCGCCGCAGGTCGTTGATGGTGAGGGAGCGGTCCTGTGTGCCCTTGAAGTTGGCGATGAACTGGCTGCAGAGCTCGGCCCACGACGAGATGGAAGCCTCGGGGAGGTTCATGAGCCAGGAGCGCGGGCCGTCCTTGAGGGCCATGGGGAACCAGTTCGCCATGACCTTGTCGTCGCCGTTCGCCGCCTCGACGTTCAGCGCATAGAGCTGGAGGAACTCCGTGGGGTTGGGGGTGCCGTCGTAGCGCGGAGGCAGCTCAGGCTTGAACTTCGCGGGCCAGACCACGCGACGCAGTTCGCGGGTGAAGGCACGGCAGCCCACGCCGCTCGAGGGGACACCGCCAGCGAGGGCGGCGCGGTTTTGACGCCTGGCCGCTGCAACGTCTTGTACGGCCTGGTCCTGGCGCTGGCGCTCGAGGAGCACTCGCGCGTCGGGGGGCGCGCGGCGGATGATCTGGTAGCTGGGCTCGCAGTGGTCCGGAGAAGACGCGCCGCGGGATGGCTCACGAGCCCACGCGCTGCGCTAGGGCCCGGCGTGCTCGTCACGCAGAGGAGGCGGCGGGGGGGCGCCGTACGCCGGGTCCCCAGCACGAGACGGTGGAGGGCGGAGCGAGTGAGAAGGCGTCGTAGCGTCCCCGGCAACGTTGACGAGCTCAGTGATGCGACCAAGCCAGGCGTTGTAGCCGGCGTCATCAGGACGGTAGCGGAGTAGCTCGCACGCCATGAGCAGCGCGGCCTGCGGGTTCGGCGGCCCACGGTTGGCGAGGGAGGAGGCCGTGGCGGTGTGGCACTCCGCCCGCACGGAGGGGTGCAGGGAAGAGGCCTGCTGCTCGCGGGCAGCGGGGTCGGTGGTGGCGGCAGCCTTGGCGTCGGGGCGGCGGCGATTGCCGCGGGCCACCGGCTCCGTCTGGGCCATGCGGCCAGCCCTGCGCTCAGCACGCTCGCGACGTGCGTCCGCCATGGGACTGGTGGAGCTGAAGGTCGAGCAGAGGAACAGTAGCGCACCCCTACCTGGCGCGCCAAATGTCGAAAGTGGGGCTCCGGGGACCCAAAGGTTCGAACACTGGGGTGAGCTCGTTCTACTACTTCTTCCCCTACCATGGCAATGCTACGGCGAGACTACGGCGAGAGCGCGCTAGCGTAGGACGGGCAAAGGCATAGCGGTTTACCCAGGTTCGGGCCACCTTGCGGTGTAAGACCCTACTCCTGCTTTGTGGTTGAGATTATCGTGGATGAGAGAGTTCTTGCGTATAAGGTTGAAGATGATGGATCCCCCCTTCCCTTTGCTACGGTGGCTGCACTGCCCCTTTTATCCGCCTTGGTCCTCTTCCCCGTCGAAACTTAGGCGGGAAGGGTTGCCACACTTGGCGGTTTTGAAAGGGGACAGGCGCTCAGGCTATCCTGACTAAAGGTGGTCTTCGCCTGCCAAAGCATGATCTATGACGCGCCGGTGGGCTCGGTGATGACCTCCGCCCTGCGCGCCCGCCGTCTTGGTCTTTCTTCGCCAATCGGGCAACCTTTGGGGTTGCTTTGGGGAGTAGATAGCTGGCCCTGCTTCCCTAGCACAAAAGAGGAAACCATCTGCATCCGCGCCTGCTGGCGCGGCCTCTGCTGCTGCTCGTCGCCGCGCGCGTCACCCATGTGATGGGCTCCAGTCCGCACGACATGCCGAACGGTCTTCTCCTCGAGCGCCTACGGGAGGGGGCCTCGGAAGGCCACCTCGGGAGGCCGCATCGAGAGGCCACTCGGGAAGCCGCCTCGTGAGGGGACTCGGGAAGCCGCCTCGTGAGGGGACCTCGTGAGGCCGTTTATGGTGGTGCTGAGCGTTGCCTGCTACTCCCTGAGGAGGGGGCCTCAGGAGGCTAGGGCCCCATGAGGGGGCATGGCGAGACACTTGGTGGCGACGGCCCGCCGGGCACATTCCAGGCGTCGCGCCCTGGGCCAAAGGCAGACGGGCCTGGATACCCCGGGTTCCATGGGCCCGACAGATGCGTTACCTATTTGGGCGGGGCACAGATGATGTAGCTCCCGTTGGGGCCGCGCGTCTGGTCACCCCATGACTACTCATTGCTGGGGCCGCTGGTGCCGCTCTTGCGGCTGTTTGACGCGTCGTGCGGCGGCCCTTGGGAGTAGATGTCAGTGTATTCGGGGCAGCAGTGGCTGAGTGTTTCTTTCGAGAGGAAGCCCCTTGGCCACTTACAGTGGAGGAGGGAAGCGCCCCGGGATGATCGGCCAAAAGGGCCACCTTAGAGCCATTGAGGCTCTCCTGGTAGAAGACCCCCTCCTCGAAATTAATCGATGTTTCAGGGTCATCATGGAACCCAGGATCATCATCACGAGAGTAATTCTCCGGTTGAGGAGCAGGGCAGCTCACTGTCTCGATCCAGCGCCTCCAGTTCTATTCGGACAGGATAGGAATCTGGTTAAGAAAAATTTGGGATGCCATCCGAATTATAAAACGTGGTCGGACTCACCATTTCAATGGGTTTGTAGCTCGAGAAGCCTTCCTTGGGCCTTAACCGAGCAAATTCCTGCTCCTCTCCCTTGAAGAGATCGGCCAGTATGGACGCCATCGCCGCCTGGTCGGCAGGTCCCATCCGTGTGCACTGGGTTGCATCATCTTCCCCGTTGTAACACCAAAGCGGGTGTATTCTCTGTTGGAGAGGTTGGACGCACCGAGCAATGGCTACGGCCCTCACGTCAATAACGGTTAGCCCGTTGTGGGCTAGCCACCTCACTTGAGCGGCCAGCCGAGTTACCTCGGCGCTTTCCTCTTGATTAGGACTCTTCGGGCGCCAGTTGAACCGCTTCTTCGGAGGGACCAATGAGAATTCGGGCAGCCCCCTCCGGACTGGATAAAATAGGGGGACATCTTCGATATAAAACCATTCCGAAGTCCACTATTCGGCATCTTTCTTCGGAGTCCCTACGGGGTATCCGGTTCCGGCGATCCGCCATACTTCTGCCCCGCCGACCTCGTAGATTGTCCCTCCTCGGGTACGGGGGACGAGGCAGAAGAACTTCCTCCACAACTCGAAGTGGGCCTCGCAGCCCAGGAACATCTCGCAGAGAGAGACGAAGCCCGATATATGAAGAATTGACCCTGGGGTAAGGTGGTGGAGTTGAATCCCGTAAAATTCTAATAGACCCCTCAAGAAAGGATGAATGGGGAAACCCATCCCTCGCAAGAGGAACGGCACAAAGCACACCCTTTCTTCCCCGTGGGAGGAAGGAAAGTTCTCTGCGAGGGCCTCCCCGTCTGCGGAAGTTAATCCGGGACGGGTGGATGCGAGATCTGAAGCAGGGAGATATCCTTGCGTCTCGAGCCTGCGTAAACGCATGAGGGACACGGAGTAGCTCGCCCAATCACCTTGACGGGGGCCGTGAGGGCTTGAGGAAGAGCCTGGGACGCTTGCCATTGTTTACTGGTCGTGACCTCGCGAGGATGTGAGGAAGAATGGCTAGGGGTGGAGCGTGTCAACCTTCGCGCCCTTGGCCTATTAAAAGGGCATTGACTCCCTCCGAAAGAGGGGCATTTTTGTAAAAACCCATCGGGCCACTCGCATTCCGTGGGTGCACAGAAATCGAGGGTCGTCATTTGATTCTGGGCAAAGAAAAGCGGTATGACGGGCCCCACGGGGCCTCGCCAATCAGAGTATTCTTTGGCAATGAGCTATTGGTGGCCGAACTATTGTTAAACCAAATACAGGTAAAGGGAGGAACTCGCCACCCAAGCCGAAGACTATTGAAGCATGAAGCTGCCGAAGACTGTCAACCTCGGCATTGGAGGCTAGTTCGGGGCTACTGAGGGTGTCCCAGACTAGGGGGTACTCGGGCTGCTGGCCTATCTCTCGTAGGCCGGGCTGGTGGGCCGCTCTCTACTCGTCGATGGAAGGCCGGATTGTGGGTGACCCCGTGTATCAGAAGGAAACCTCCGAAGACTTGGCGTCTCCTCCAAGGAATAATTGGCGTGGCCGGCATGTTTATCCCCTGATGGTAACCGACTATATGTAACCCTAGGACCCTCTGGTGTCTATATAAACCAGAGGGTTTAGTCTGTAGAGGATCATCATATCCATTGCCTAGGGTTTAGCCCATCTGATCTCGAGGTAGATCAACTCTGTAACCTTCATACAATCACATCAATACAATCTAGCAGGACATAGGGTATTACCTCTTCGAGAGGGGCCGAACCTGGGTAAATCGATGTCTCTACGTTCCCTGTTACCCATTGACTCCTAGACCTACAGTTCGGATCCCCTACCCGAGATCTGCCGGTTTTGGTACTGACAGAGGGCCTCCAAGAGTTTCAACAGGCAAATTGTGTTTAAGGATAGGTGGTTGATCAAAGAACATCTTATCTATTTCATTTCTTTCATTCATGTGCATATCATTTTATGGTCTAGCAAATATTGTTCTAACGGATCAGTAGGAGGTATGGCAATCGAAGCAAGACCAATAATTTCATCTTTAGTAGGCAATTCTTTATCATTAGGTTGTCTACGAAACTTGGAGAAATTAAACTCACGAGATATACCACCAAAATTAACACTAGCAGTTTCTTTAGTGCAATCAATCTTGGCATTAATAGTGTTCAAGAAATGTCTACCAAATATAATGGGACAAAAATTATCTTGTGGAGAACCGAGGACTAGCAAATCAGTAGGGTATTTTATTTTTCCACACAAGACTTCAATATCTCTAACGATCCCAAGCGGCGTAATGGTATCTCTGTTTGCAAGCTTAATAGTAACATCAATGTCCTCTATTTCAATAGGTGCAATATCATTCATAATTTCTTGATATAAGGTAAATGGAATAGCACTCACACTAGCACCCAAATCACATAAGCCATGATAACAATGATCTCCTATTTTAACAGAGACAACAGGCATGCCTACTACAGGTCTGTTTTTATCTTTAGGATCTGGTTTAGCAATTCTAGCTGCTTCATCACAGAAGTAAATAACATGCCCATCTATATTATCGACCAAGAGATCTTTAACCATAGCAACATTAGGTTGAACTTTAATTTGTTTAGAGGGTCTAGGTGCTCTAATATTACTTTTGTTAACCACAGTTGAAACTTTAGCATGTTCCTTAATCCTAACAGGAAAAGGTGGTTTCTCAATATAAGCAGTAGGCACAACTGGATCAGCATGGTAAACAATTGTTTCTTCTTGAACACTAACGGGTTCTTCTTTTAATTCAATAGGTGGGTGATATTTAAACCACTTCTCCTTAGGGAGATCAACATGAGTAGCAAATGATTCACAAAAGGAGGCTACTATCTCAGAGTCAAGTCCATATTTAGTGCTAAACTTATGAAAAGCATCGGTATCCATAAAAGATTTAACACAATCATACTCAAGTGTTATACCTGACTCATTACCTTTGTCGAGTTCCCAATCTTCAGAGTTGCGTTTAATTCTTTCCATAAGATCCCATCTGAATTCAATAGTTTTCTTCATAAAGGAGCCAGTCACAGAAGAATCGAGCATGGTTTGATCATCATGAGAAAGCCGAGCATAAAAATTCTGTAAGATAATTTCTCTTGAGAGCTCATGATTAGGGCATGTGTGCATCATGTGCTTAAGCCTCCCCCAAGCTTGAGCGATGCTTTCTCCTTCACGAGGCCAAAAATTATATATATAATTCCGATCACGATGAACCAGATGCAGAGGATAAAACTTTTGATGAAATTCCAATTTCAATCGATTCCAATCACATGTTCCAATATCATCACATAGCCGATACCATGTCAATGCCTTTCCCTTCAAAGATAAAGGGAAAACCTTCTTCTTAACTTCATCTCCGGGTAAACCTGCAAGCTTAAATAATCCACAAACTTCATCAACATAGATTAAGTGCATATCAGGATGTATTGTTCCATCTCCTGCATAAGGATTAGCTAGCAGTTTCTCTATCATACCCGATGGAATCTCATAATAAATATTTTCAGTAGGTGCAGTAGGTTGAGGAGCAACTCTTTGTGCTTCCGGTCGAGGTGAAGATACCCCGAACAAACCCCTCAAAGGATTACTTTCCATAGTGACAAGTGACAATAAATTTCAGCACATAATATAAATGTTTCCTTACCAAATTCCACTCACCAAAGGCGCTTCACTCCCCGGCAACGGCGCCAGAAAAGAGTCTTGATGACCCACAAGTATAGGGGATCAATCGTAGTCCTTTCGATAAGTAAGAGTGTCGAACCCAACGAGGAGCAGAAGGAAATGACAAGCGATTTTCAGCAAGGTATTTTCTGCAAGCACTGAAATTATCGGTAACAAGTAGTTTGATAGCAAGATAATTTGTAACAAGTGACAAGTAGCAATAGTAACTAAGGTGCAGCAAGGTAGGCCAATCCTTTTGTTGCAAAGGACAGACCGGAACGATCTCTTATAATAAGCTAAACGTTCTCGAGGACACATGGGAATTTCATCTAGTCACTTTCATCATGTTTGTTTGATTTGCGTTCGCGTCTTTGATAATTTGATATGTGGGTGGACCGGTGCTTGGGTGTTGTTCTTACTTGAACAAGCCTCCCACTTATGATTAACCCCTCTCGCAAGCATGCACAACTACGAAAGAAGAATTAAGATAAATCTAACAATATCATTAAACATATGGATCCAAATCATCCCCTTATGGAATAGCGCATAAACTAGGGTTTAAGCTTCTGTCACTCTAGCAACCCATCATCTAATTACTACTCCACAATGCATTCCCTTAGGCCCAAAGATGGTGAAGTGTCATGTAGTCGACGTTCACATGACACCACTAAGAGAATCAACAACATACATATCATCAAAATATCGAACGAATACCAAATTCACATGATTACTTATGACAAGACTTCTCCCATGTCCTCAAGAACAAAAGTAACTACTCACAAATCATGTTCATGTTCAAGATCAGAGGGGTATGGAATAGCATTAAGGATCTAAACATTTAATCTTCCACCAAATAAACCAACTAGCATCAACTACAAGATGTAATCAACACTACTAGCAACCCACAGGTACCAATCTCAGGTTTTGAGACAAAGATTGAATACAAGAGATGAACTAGGGTTTGAGATGATATGGTGCTGGTGAAGATGTTGATGAAGATTGATCCTCCCACAATGAGAGGATCGTTGGTGATGACGATGTCTTCGATTTCCCCTTCCCGGAGGGAAGTATCCTCGGCGGAATCGCTCTGCCGGAGAGCAAAAGTGCTCCTGCCCAAGTTCCGCCTCGAGACGGCGGCGTTCCATCCTGACGGGGATATTACCCCCCGGTATAACCCGGTAGACATGCTGACCCGGCAAACAGTACTGACCCGGAGAACAGTACTGACCCGGCAGACATGCTGACCCGGCAAACAGTACAGACCTGGTTACAGTTCTAACCCAGCAGCTACAGTGTCAGGGTGTAACCCGGCAGCTACAGTGTCAGGGGTGGTAACCCGGCTACAGTGTCAGGGTGTAACCCGGCAGCTACAGTGTCAGGGGATGGTAACCCGGCTACAGTGTCAGGATGGTAACCCGGCTACAGTATCAGGAGGCTAACCCGGCTACAGTGTCAGGAGGCTAACCCGGATGCTACAGTGCCAGGAGGTGAACAGTGTTATCAGACAGTCACGGAGACGAGTCTCTGAAGATAAGCCCTGGTTGTAACCCGCCCGGTGTAAGCCGCCCGGGACGGGTTACAAGCCCAGGACTCGGAAGCCCATGAAGAGAAGCCCACGATAGGAAGTAATCAATCCGACTTAGACTCTACATGTAAACCGCCCCTTCAGCCTTTATAAGGAGGGGCGGGTCACCCCAAGAGGGTCAGGTTAGACGTCTCATAGACAGGTCTTATAGACAGGTCTCATAGACAGGTCAGAAAAGATAGTCAGATTAGAAGGTCTCGAGATTAGAGGTAGCGACTCCGCACCCTTGTAACTGAGATCGTCATCGTCATCAATATAAGACACAAGCAGGACGTAGGCTTTTACCTCCATCGGAGGGGCCGAACCTGGGTAAAAACTCCGCGTCTCTCGTCCCGCTCAACCCCTCTCAAGCTACCAGTTACGTGCACTGGACCTTACGACTAAGTCCTTACACTAGGACATCTGCCGTGACAAATCCACGACAGTTGGCGCCCACCGTGGGGCCCGCACGGTGGTGTTGAGTTCTTGGAGGGATCGCTCCCAGGGACCGAGAAGTTCGCAATTTTCCGGACAGAGAAAGACTCGGCTTGGAAGGATCAGCATCAGCTGGATGTTCATCGGTACAGAGTTATAATCGACGAAAGTTTAAAGAAGGTTAAGGCGCCGTCTGTGCGCCCCCGCAAGTTGCCGAGGAGGTAGTCACGGACAAGTTATCATCGTTTCCCCGCGAAGTCTATGGTCAAGCCAATATTGACCCGAAGGACTGGGACCGTGGTTCGAGCCGCAAGTCGCCAGCTCCGCCCTCTGCAACCACGGGTCGCCAGTCGCCTCCGTCGGTTTCCTCCGTCTCACCTTGAGTCGCCCGAATTCACCGAGAGGCTGACGCAGTGTTCTGTGCCTAAGGAAAATCAAACATACTCAGCATGTGGTCATGAGTGGAAGACCGTTTTTGGGAAGGATTTACAACAGTTTTGGATTAACTATATCAAGATCTGAAAATTAGCGTGAGCTGCCACGTCTATCCACGGGATCAGTCTGTTTTTCATCAAACAAAATCAGAGTACCTGGAGGAAGACCCAGACCGGGACGGGTCAAACCTGCCATGACTCGGGAAAAACAACCACAACCCGGACAAAATTTGGTCGTGGGTGTGGCTTCGCCTCGCTCCGTGTGTTTCCAATTCGTCCTTGCCGGAGCAGTCTGGAACAGCCCGGCCTCCAAGCCGCCCTCCGTCGCCTCCGAGCCGCCGAGGTTTCTGCGACCTCGCGCGCCGCCTCAAGTCGCCAGCACCGGCTGCCGCTGACGTCCGCGCTGCGCCCCCTCGCCGGCTCGAGCCCCCACCACGGCCGCCGCCGAGCCCTGCATTACCGAGCCGCCGAGCACGCCTCAAGTCGCCGCCTTGGACTCGTTCCGAGTCGCCGCCGCGCCTGCCGACGCGCCGACCTCCCGCCTCGCCTTGAGGAGCCGCCGAGCCGCCATCGCCGGCCGTTTCCGCCACCGCGGCCTCTCAAGCCGCTACTCCGCCTCGCGGACCCTCTGCCGCGGCCGCGGATTCCCCTCACTGGCGCCCCTCCGGCCGCCTCCGCCTCCGCCCAGCGAACCACGGCCTGACCCGAGCCGCTGGACTCTGCTCTCCAAATTCGCCCGCGCACTGCGCCTCCGTGCCGCGCCTGTTGCACACCCGGCCGCCGGCTCTACTGCCGCACCCGCTGCACCGCGCCTCGCCTCTACACGCAGCTGCTCCGAGCCGCCCGGTTGGCCGCCGCCTTCGCCACACCTGCCAAGTCGCCTGGGCGCGCGCGCTTCTTCCATCGCGAGCCGCCCCGCCGCGGCCCTCCGGCGCCTCGCGAGCCGCCGCCGCGCCATGAGCCGGCTGGCCTCGCCCCCGCTCGACCCGCGCCGCGCCCGCCTCCGCTACTGCGTTGAGCCGCCGGACCGGCCTCCCAAGCCGCTGCCTCGCCCGTCTCCACGGCGCCTCGAGCCGGTGCCGCGCTAAGACACTCCGCCGAGCCACCCGTGAGTCGCCGTGCCAGCCGCGCGAGCCGCCCGGCGCCTCTGTACCCGCGGATGAACCGCCCTGCCGCGCTGCCGCGGACCGGCGCCGCCAGGCTCTCTGCCCCCGTCTGCAAGCCGCCATCTCCGCCGTGGCCAGCCTCGGGCCGCCGCCTCCAAGCACCTCTTCCGCCGGCTCTCCGCTCCTCGCTCCGGCGCCACACCTTGAGCCGCCGGCCGCCCCGCCGGTTCGCCCCGCTGCCGAGCCGTCGTGGCCGGCGCCGCCCTCAGCCGCGGCTCGCCTTGCCGCTGCGTGGTGGCCAGCTCCGTCCCGCGCGCATCACCTCGCTCCGGCACACCTGCGCCGTCTTCCGCGCGCCTACTCCGACCAGGTCGCATGCCCGCACGCCGGCTTTCCCCTGCGCATGCTGGCTGTTTTTTCTCCCGTGGCCTCCATATGGCCGGTTGGAGAATAAAGAAAGAAAGATAAGATGGGGAAAGTTGACCCAGCGAAAAAAAAAAAAAAGAGAGGTGACCCGGAGGGTCTATTCTAAGCCGGCGGGTCTATTCTAAAGCTGCCCGGCTTTGGCTCTGCTGCGGTCGCACTTCAAATTGCCGTCTCCGCCATCGCCGCTGCGACCACGTGCTGGCCCACCGCCTGATTGGCCTTTCTGAGCCGCCATACGTTCAATGCGAGCCACCTCGCTTCGGGCTGTTTTCGCCGCTACGGCCCGCCGCCTCTGCTGCGGCCTCGAAAGACTGGCTAAATCGCCATTAAAATTACGGGGGCATGTTCACAGAACGGACCGTCTGTCGTCCGGACGAATCAGGTGAAAGCTGTCCATTCAATTTTCATTGAAACACTTATTATTCTTTCGAGAACAGTTACTCTCGTCTGTGATGTCATTATGCAGGACTGGCAAGGTGACCGGCGTATTGCGGGTACAAAGCTCATGTCAGCACCCGCCCGTACGAGTTTGTCCAACGGACGCACGGAAATCACCTGTGGTCCGGTCTACATCAACCCGCGGGCGACTCATACGTCCGCACCGGCTTACAATGCCAGAACCGTCTCTCGCGACTGCACCGGCTTACAACGCCGCGGCCGTCTCTCGCGACTGCACCGGCTTACAACGCCGCGGCCGTCTCTCGCGACTGCACCGGCCTACAACGCCGCGGCCGCCTCTCCCGACCGTGCCGGCTTACAACGCCGCGGCCATCTCTCGTAACCGCGCCGACTTCAAACGCGCGGCTGACTCCTACATCTACAACAAACATACTGGTGCGGTGCTCGCCTGTACGAGCCGCCCAACGGACGAGCGCAAGACGCCACCCACAGTCAGATCTACATCAGCATATCGGTGCAGTGTTCGTCTATACGAGCCGCCCGAACGGACGGGCGCACAAGTCACCGCTATTACAGTTTGGTTAACTTCAACAACCAGCCGGGACGAACCATCGACCGGATTATTGAAACAAGTCATACGGGGTCATCTGTAACCCGCCACGGTCAACCTCAACCTTCAGTGGAGTTTCTCATGCCACCTCTTCGAGTCAACTTAAGAACTCGGGGGCTACAGGCATGGCTCGACACACTTGGACGTTTTTCAAACGAGAGCCACAGATCATGGCAAGGAAGTTAACCCGATCTCGGGGGATATTACATTATTGGTGGAAAGATTAAAAGTTACTCAAGAAGACGAGTCGCCATGATGCACCGTTTAACTTGGGGGCTTCTGCTATTTCTTCATACAAGATGGCGGTTTATAAGATGCTGCCACAATGATGATACTTCAACAAGGTCGTTTGGGGGCTTTCAATCCGCCGGGTTAAGCTTCAACCCTCTCGGTCAGGCTCTTCAGCCAATATAAGGCGGGTCGTGGACCCAAAGGGTGACTCCGTCAACAAAGATCACTAGGGGTGCAGCGAGTTCTAAAACTTACCTCCTTTTCGATCTGCAAGGCCGGGTTATACCTGCCTGTAAGTAGATGCGCTTTGTCAGGGGTGCAGCGAGTTCTAAAAACTCACCCTCTGCAAAGGCCTCTTACAGCGGCGAGGCAAACCCTTACATCCGCAAATCCGAGTTATACCTGCCTGTAAGTTGATGCCGCTTTGTCAGGGGTGCAGCGAGTTCTAAAACTTACCCCCTGCAAGGGCCTCTTACGGCGGCGAGGTAAACTCTCCCACCTGCTGTGTCTCTCTCTGGTTCGTTGCGCTCTTATCAGTTAATCTCGCCTAGAGACCCTGAGCCGTTCAAAGGAGTTGACGGTCACTCTCGTTAGAGACCCTGCACTGGTATGAGTTCAAGCATCGAGTCCACCCAGAAGAACCATCATATGAATTTTTTGGAAAGCAAAGCAAGAAACATCATACATTGCATCATACATTGCATCATACATTGCATTGCATCATACATTACATCATGCATTGCATCATACCTACATATCATGCCGGTTTGCCAAACCGGGTCAGAGCAAGATTGTGAAAGAGGAAGCAAGACTACGAGATTTTTACATCTCCGGGTTGTGCTTTTTCAAGCCGCCCTTACAACAATGCAGAGTATACTCTGTTTTGTTTATTTTTGCAGGTCTTGTCTTATAAGATAAGCCGCCAGAACAAATAGATCTTTAATAGCCAACGTGGCTGGATCTTCATCATGGATTTCTCACATACTCGCCGGGTTGCACCGCAACTACGAGCAGGGATTTCATATAAAAGAAAGGAATTATTCCAGGATATTCATTCCGGGTTATATTACAACCACGGCCAAGGATTCATCCAACAAATTATGATGAGTCATAATATTATCACAATAGTCCCGAGTCGCCGCAGGCAAACGACCCGGCACTTGGGGGCTACATTATTCAAATCAAGTTTATATCAAGTATGCAAAGTCCCATGTCGCTGCAAGCATGCACCATGGCACTTGGGGGCTAATGCAAGCTAGTTTTCAAAGCATTACATTGTCAGCAAGACCCGGTTATCTCAAGGAGATGAGCAAGCCTTTCAATATTTTTCTAAGTCCCAAGTCGCCGCAGGCGTGCGACCCGGCACTTGGGGGCTACAGTATTCAGTTGTTCAAAATAGATTATAAGGTACAAATTGAAGACCCGGTGCATCACATATTGATGAGCCGGCCCTTGGGGGCTACACCAGCTGAAGCTTTATAAAGTATAAGACAGTTATAAGTCCCAGGCTGCTGCAGGCAAGACAACCTGGTACTTGGGGGCTACACAATCAAAGATATTGTTGCAAAGCGCCAAGTCATCATGGATCAACTTGGAGCTTGGGGGCTACAGGTAATATGAATATATCAAAAAATTGGAGAAGTTTTCAAGATGTCAATTTCAGCGGGAGTTCAGTTATTTAACCCGGCACCATCAATGATTATAACCCGGCGGAGGAGACCCGCCAAGAGCGTCGAAGGATGATTCAACGGCATATGGGTATTGTATTCCCAATATTTTATTTCAAAGGGCATATACCTGCAAGACGATGGAGCTTACCATGAATAAATTCAAGATAACCTGGGGGCTAATGACGGGGATATTACCCCCCGGTATAACCCGGCAGACATGCTGACCCGGCAAACAGTACTGACCCGGAGAACAGTACTGACCCGGCAGACATGCTGACCCGGCAAACAGTACAGACCTGGTTACAGTTCTAACCCGGCAGCTACAGTGTCAGGGTGTAACCCGGCAGCTACAGTGTCAGGGATGGTAACCCGGCTACAGTGTCAGGGTGTAACCCGGCAGCTACAGTGTCAGGGGATGGTAACCCGGCTACAGTGTCAGGATGGTAACCCGGCTACAGTATCAGGAGGCTAACCCGGCTACAGTGTTAGGAGGCTAACCCGGATGCTACAGTGCCAGGAGGTGAACAGGTTATCAGACAGTCACGGAGACGAGTCTCTGAAGATAAGCCCTGGTTGTAACCCGCCCGGTGTAAGCCGCCCGGGACGGGTTACAAGCCCAGGACTCGGAAGCCCATGAAGAGAAGCCCACGATAGGAAGTAATCAATCCGACTTAGACTCTACATGTAAACCGCCCCTTCAGCCTTTATAAGGAGGGGCGGGTCACCCCAAGAGGGTCAGGTTAGACGTCTCATAGACAGGTCTTATAGACAGGTCTCATAGACAGGTCAGAAAAGATAGTCAGATTAGAAGGTCTCGAGATTAGAGGTAGCGACTCCGCACCCTTGTAACCGAGATCGTCATCGTCATCAATATAAGACACAAGCAGGACGTAGGCTTTTACCTCCATCGGAGGGGCCGAACCTGGGTAAAAACTCCGCGTCTCTCGTCCCGCTCAACCCCTCTCAAGCTACCAGTTACGTGCGCTGGACCTTACGACTAAGTCCTTACACTAGGACATCTGCCGTGACAAATCCACGACACATCCCGAAAGTCTTCTCCTTATTTTTTTTCTAGTGCAAATGGGCTTATATACCAGAAAATGGGCACCGGAGGCTGGCCAGGGGCCCCACAAGCCACCAGGGCGCGCCTGGGGGGGTGGCGCACCCTGGTGCCTTGTGGGCATTTGGGTGGCCCCCTCTGGTACTTCTTTTCTCTAGTATTTTTTATTTATTCCAAAATAAATCTCCGTGAAATTTCAGCTCATTTGGAGATGTGCAGAACAGGTATCTCTGACATAGCTTTTTCAGGTCCAGAATTCCAGCTGCCGGCAATCTCCCTCCTTATGTAAATCTTGCATATTAAGAGAGAAACGGCATTAGAATTGCTCCACAAAGTGTTATATTGATTAAAAACACTATAAATAACAGTAGGAAAACATGATGCAAAATGGATGTATCACACCACGCACTGTATAGTCATGCGGTCTTTTCTTCATGGCGTGCTAGCTGATATGTCTCCAACGTATCTATAATTTTTGATTGTTCCATGCTATTATAGTATCAATCTTGGATGTTTTATATACACTTACAAGCAATTATATATCATTTTTTGGGACTAACCTATTAACTTAGTGCCCAGTGCCAGTTGCTGTTTTTTGCCTGTTTTTGGTTTTTCAGAATATCAGTACCAAACGAAGTCCAAATGCCACGAAACTTTTTGGAGATTTTTTTCTGGACATAAGAGACACTAGAAGCTTCGAGAGAGGGCCAGAAGACAGAGGAGGTGGCCACGAGCCACCAGGGCGCGCCCCGAGGGGGTGGCGCACCCTGATGCCTCGTGGGCCACCTCTGCTCCATTTGACCTAATTCCACCTCTATAAATACTCTAAAATCGGGAAACCAACAGGGAAGTCCACGAAATACTTTTTCCACCGCCGCAAGTTCCTGTTCTCGAGAGATCCCATCAGGAGGCCTTTTCCGGCACTCTGCCGGAGGGGGATTTGATCACGGAGGGGCTCTCCATCAACCTTGCTGCCCTTCTGATGATGCGTGAGTAGTTTACCATAGACCTTCGGGTCCATAGTTAGTAGCTAGATGGCTTCTTCTCTCTTTTTGATCTTCAATACAATGTTCTCCTCGATGTTCTTGGAGTTCTATCCGATGTAATCACTTTTTGCGGTGTGTTTGTTGGGATCCGATGAATTGTGAGTTTATGATCAGATTATCCATGAATATTATTTGAGTTTTCTCTGAACTCTTTTATGCATGACTGCTATAGCTTCGTATTTCTCTCCGATCTATTGATTTGGTTTGGCCAACTAGATTGATTTATCTTGCAATGGGAGAGGTGCTTTGTAATGGGTTCGATCTTGAGGTGCTCAATCCCAGTGACAGAAAGGGACATGACATGTATGTATCATTGCTATTAAGGGTAAAAAGATGGTGTTTATTCATGCGTGAGTTTACTTTGTCTACATCATGCCATCTTGCTTAAGGCGCTACTCCGTTCTTTATGAACTTAATACTCTAGATGCATGCTGGATAGCGGTCGATGTGTGGAGTAATAGTAGTAGATGCAGAATCATTTCGGTCTACTTGTCTCGGACATGATGCCTATATACATGATCATTTCCTTGGATATCGTCATGATTATTTGCTTTTCTATCAATTGCCCAACAGTAATTTGTTCACCCACCGTATGCTATTTTCAAGAGAGAAGCCTCTAGTGAAAACTATGGCCCCCGGGTCTACCTTTATCATATATTGAAAATTCTAAAAATGCCTTGCTGCAATTTTAATTTATTTGTTTTATTTTGTATTTTTGTTCGATCTATCTATCTATCACCATACAATTTAATATTGCAATTAACCGCCAAGGGATTGACAACCCCTTGTTCGCGTTGGGTGCGAGGATTTGTTGTTTTGTGTGCAGGTGCTGCTAACGAGTTGTTACGTGATTCTCCTACTGGATTGATAACCTTGGTTTCGTAACTGAGGGAAATACTTATCTCTACTGTACTGCATCATCCCCTCCTCTTCGGGGAAATCCCAACGCAGCTCACAAGTAGCAGGAAGGATTTCTGGCGCCGTTGCCGGGGAGACATCATCAACATCTATCAAGTACCTACGCATAAACTTTCATCTCCTTGCATTTATTTTATTTGCCTTTGCCTCTCGTTTTCATCTCCCCCACCTCTAAAAGTTTTTACAAAAATACAAAAATATTTTCCATTTGCCTTTTTCTTGTTTGCTTCTTTGCTTGCTTGTTTGCGTAGCCACGATGTCTCAAGAAAATACAAAATTATGTGATTTTTCCAATACTAATAATAATGATTTTATTAGTACTCCGATTGCTCCTCCCGCCGCTAGTGCAGAGACTTGTGATATTAATGCCGCTTTGTTAAATCTTGTCATGAAAGAACAATTTTCTGGTAGTCCTAATGAAGATGTTGCATCTCATCTTAACACTTTTGTAGAATTGTGTGATATGAAAAAGAAAAAAGATGTGGATAATTATATTGTGAAATTTAAATTATTCCCGTTCTCATTGCGGGATCGTGCAAAAATTTGGTTTTCATCTCTACCATGAAATAGTATCGATTCTTGGGATAGGTGTAAAGATGCTTTTATTACCAAGTATTTTCCTCCCACGAAAATTATTTCCCTTAGATATCAAATTATGAATTTCAAGCAACTTGATCATGAACATGTTGCCCAATCTTGGGAAAGGATGAAATTAATGATAAGAAATTGCCCTACTCATGGTTTAAATTTGTGGATGATCATACAAAATCTTTATGCGGGATTAAATTTTGTTTCTAGAAATTTTTTAGATTCCACCGCGGGTGGTACTTTTATGGAGATTACATTGGGGGAAGCTACTAAATTGCTTGATAATATTATGGCAAATTATTCACAATGGCATACTGAAAGAGTTCCTACTAGTAAAAAGGTGAATTCTGTTGAAGAAATTAGTACTTTGAGTGATAAAGTTGATGCACTTATGAAATTGGTTGCTAGCAAAAACACTCCTATTGATCCTAATGATGTGCCTTTATCCACCTTGATTGAGCAAAATAATGATCCCGTAGATGTGAATTTTGTTTCGCGAAACAATTTTAATAGTAATGCTTATAGAGGTAATTTTAATCCTAGGCCGTTTCCTGGAAATTCCTCTAATAATTATAATAATAGGATGCCCTCTGATCTTGAAAGTAATATTAAAGAATTTATTAATGCTCAAAAAGTTTTCAACACTTCGATAGAAGAAAAATTAAGTAAACTTGATGATATGTCTAGGAGCATTGATAGAATCATTCATGATGTGGAAAATCTTAAGACTAAAATTTTGTCACCCAAAATTGATATTAATGAATCAATTAAAGCTTTATATGTATCCATGGATGAGAGTAAGAAAAGAACCGTGATACGTCTCCAACGTATCTATAATTTTTGATTGTTCCATGCTGTTATATTATCAATCTTGGATGTTTTATATACATTTACAACAATTATATATCATTTTTTGGGACTAACCTATTAATTTAGTGCCCAGTAACAGTTGCTGTTTTTTGCCTGTTTTTGGTTTTCCAGAATATCAGTACCAAACGAAGTCCAAATGCCACGAAACTTTTTGGAGATTTTTTTCTGGACATAACAAACACTAGAAGCTTCGGGAGAAGGCTAGAAGCCCCAGAATTCCCTAAAAATACTTGCTGCACTTTTTCTTTATTTATTTTATTTTGTATTTTTGTTTGATCCATCTATCTATCACATACAATTTAATCTTGCAATTAACCGCCGAGGGATTGACAACCCCTTGTTTGCGTTGGGTGCAAGGATTTGTTGTTTTGTGTGCAGGTGCTGCTAACGAGGTGTTGCGTGATTCTCCTACTGGATTGATAACCTTGGTTTCATAACTGAGGGAAATACTTATCTCTACTGTACTGCATCTCCCTTCATCTTTAGGGAATTACCAACGCAGCTCACAAGTAGCAGGAAGAATTTCTAGCGCCGTTGCCGGGGAGAATTCCTGGCGCCGTTGCCGGGGAGACATCATCAACATCTATCAAGTACCTACGCATAAAACTTACATCTCCTTGCATTTATTTTATTTGCCTCTCGTTTTCATCTCCCCCACTTCAAAAAGGATTTTACAAAAATACATAAATATTTTCCGTTTGCCTTTTTCATTTTTTACTTGTTCGCTTGCTTGAAGGTTGTTATCATGAGTGATTTTGGCATGGTAGAAACTGATGATGGTAGAACTCCTAAAATGGGAAGTTCTACCAATCTTGATGCTAAAACTTTTGCAATGGGACCTTGGCTTTTGATGATGCTCCTATACTTAAAGAAACTAAGAATTATGCCGATGCTATTTCCACTCTTGTCCTTAAACTTGAAAGAAGATTTATTCGCACCCATCCTACCTTGCAAAGATTGTTTTATGAGTTACCAGTTATAAAAGATCCTAGAGCTAAGAAAATAGCTACCCTTGTTCTCATGAATGAATTTGATCATATAGTGCGAGAAGCTAGGGAGATCTTTGATTTCTATGGTATGAACCATGAAAAACCGGTAATAGATGAGATACTTTATAATAATGATTACTTATTGAGGTATTTGTTCTGCAATGACCACATATTTGATGAGAATATTAAAAAAGAAGTTCCTCCTTTGAATATAATCCAACAAGTTTTCAATAGCGTTAATAGACAATACTCTTGGATTGTAGCCGGTAATCAAGAGCGATTTACAGATGGACAACTTGCTAATGCTAAAATTTCTATGGATGATGTGTTTCATATTACCTTTGAAAAACCCTTTGATGAAAGTTCATCTTTGGATAAGAAGAAGAAAGATGACAATACTTGAAACTATGCATTATGCCTAGCTAGGGGCATAAAACAATAGCGCTTGTTGGGAGGCAACCCAATGAATAAAATAATTGTTTACCTTTTTGTTTCTGTTATTGTGTGTTTTCACATTTATGCTACTGTTATGATTGTGTTTTTGTGTTTTTAATTAGTGTTTGTGCCAAGTAATACCTTTGGAATGATTTGGAAGATAGTATAATTGATGCTGTTTGGAAAACAGAAAGTTTTGCGTCCAGTGCTGGAATTTTGGTTATGTACTGGAGCGTTAGAAAAATCTGAAATTTTTACAAAGTATTGTTATATTAATTGCCCACATTTTCCTAATTTTTCATATTTTTTGGACTTACAGAAGTATGGATTTTAAATAGATTGCTACAGACTGTTCTGTTTTTAACAGATTCGGTTTTTGATGCATTGCTTGCTTGTTTTGATGAAACTATGGATTGTATTGGGGGGTATAAGCCATGGAGAAGTTAGAATACAGTAGGTATAATGCAAAAATAAAATATGAATGGGTTTGCAACAGTACTTAAAGTAGTGATTTGTTTGTTATACTAACGGATCTCACGAAGGTTTTGTTAAGTTTTGTGTGATTGAAGTTTTCAAGTTTTGGGTGAAATCACGATGGATGAAGGAATAAGGAGTGGCAAGAGCCTAAGCTTGGGGATGCCCGAGGCACCCCAAGGTAATATTCAAGGAAGACTCAAGCGTCTAAGCTTGGGGACGCCTCGGAAGGCATCCCCTTTTCTTCTACCAACCATCCGTAATTTTACTTGGAGCTATATTTTTATTCATCACATGATATGAGTTTTACTTGGAGCATCTTGTATTATATGAGTCTTTGCTTTGTTTGTTTTTTTTGTTTATCACAATCATCCTTGCTGGACACACCTATTTGAGAGAGCCACACGTTTATCATGATTTGTTAGAATACTCTATGTGCTTCACTTAAATTTTTTGAGCTAGGCAGTTGCTCTAGTGCTTCACTTAAATCTTTTTGAGCACGGCGGTAGCTAAATTTTAAAGAAATATTAGCACTCTCATGCTTCACTTATATCTTTTTGAGAGTTGATAATAGTAATGGTAATTTGCACAAGATATGAATTTGGTCCCAAAGTGATGAATATTCAAGAGGGATATAATAAAAACTTTCATAAAGATCATTGGATATGATAAGTTTGATTCCTTGCAATAGTTTTGTGATATGGAGATGATAATATGTGAGTCATGTTAGTGAGTAATTGTGATTTAGTAAGAATATTGATGTTAAGGTTTGTGATTCCCTATGCATGCACGTTAAGTCAATAGTTATGCAAAGAAATTATATCCTACTTATGGTGCATTATTCGGTGTTAGTTATGTTCAATGTATGTTTATGACCGTTTTTGCTTTTTGGTTGGTTGCTTCTCAATCTATTTGCTAGCCTTCATTTGTACTAAGCGGGAATACTGCTTGTGCATCCAAACCCCTTAAACCCAAGTTGTCCCAAATGAGTCCACCATATCTACCTATATGCGGTATTGCCATGCCGTTCCAAGTAAATTTGCGTGTGCCAACTCTAATTTTCAAAATATTTTTTCCGTTTTGTGTGCCCGTACCGCTCATGAAGCGGCAGGGGGTCGCCATTATTTTCCATGCTAGGTGTGTTATTCTCACGATGAGTGTTTATTCACTTGTCATTGCACGAGAGAGTGGCTGGTAAAAGGGATGCCCAGTCCCACAATGAAATCAAAAATAATAACAACAAAATTCCTTGGAAAGTGTTGGTTTGGAGGGCACCCGTGGATACGGCTAGCCATGGATTGTGAAAGAATGGTGGAAAGGAAATAAACTTTACTTTCTGTTTGGGAACCGCCTATGATGTGTCTAGCATGGAAAATATTGGGAATTCTCGGTCGTTTTCGTTGGCAGGAAAAGCATGCCTCTCAAAAAAAAATTATCTCTTTAATTTCAGCTTTGAGCTCTGACACATTTGCAAATCTCTGCTTCCCTCTGCGAAGGGCCTATCTATTTACTTTTATGCAATTTTTATTTTTATTTTGAGTCTCCATCTTCTCTTACAAAGCACCAACTAGAGAGCACTATTGTCATACTTGTGCGTTGTGTGTAGCTAATATTGAGTGTGTTTCATGAATGGATCAATGATTGAGCATAATGGGCTAGGGATAACTTTCTTTAGTATTGATATTTTGAAAGACATGGTTGCTTGTTAATATGCTTGAGTGTTTATATCTTCATATCAAACTATAGACTATTGCTTTGAATCACTCAAGTCCAAATGTCCATGCTATAAAGAAAAGAATATGATGAATATGATAGGCAGCATTCCACATCAAAATTTCTGTTTTTATCATTTACCTACTCGAGGACGAGCAGGAATTAAGCTTGGGGATGCTGATACGTCTCCAACGTATCTATAATTTTTTATTGTTCCATGCTATTATATTATCAATCTTGTATGTTTTTATATACATTTACAGCCATTATATATCATTTTTTGGGACTAACCTATTAACTTAGTGCCCAGTGCCAGTTGCTGTTTTTTGCCTGTTTTTGGTTTTCCAGAATATCAGTACCAAATGAAGTCCAAATGCCACGAAACTTTTTGGAGATTTTTTTTCTAGACATAACAAACACTAGAAGCTTCGGGAGAAGGCCAGAAGCCCCAGGAGGAGGCCACGAGCCACCAGGGCGCGCCTGGGGGAGGCAGGCGCGCCCTGGTGCCTCGTGGGCCCACCTCTGCCTATTTTGACCTAATTCCACCACTATAAATTCCCAAAAATCAGGAAACTAACAGGGGAGTCCACGAAATACTTTTTCCGCCACCGCAAGCTTCTGTTGTCGAGAGATCCCATCTGGAGGCCTTTTCCGGTACTCCGTCGGAGGGGGAATCGATCACGGAGGGGCTCTACATCAACCTTGCTGCCTTCCGATGATGCGTGAGTAGTTTACCACAGACCTTCGGGTCCATAGTTAGTAGCTAGATGGCTTCTTCTCTCTTTTTGATCTTCAATACAATGATCTCCTCGATGTTCTTGGAGTTCTATCCGATGTAATCACTTTTTGCGGTGTGTTTGTTGGGATCCGATGAATTGTGAGTTTATGATCAGATTATCCATGAATATTATTTGAGTTTTCTCTGAACTCTTTTATGCATGATTATTATAGCTTCGTATTTCTTCTCCGATCTATTGATTTGGTTTGGCCAACTAGATTGATTTATCTTGCCATGGGAAGAGGTGCTTTGTAATGGGTTCGATCTTGCGGTGCTCAATCCCAGTGACAGAAAGGGACATGACACGTATGTATCGTTGCTATTAAGGGTAAAAAGATGGGGTTTATTCATGCGTGAGTTTACTTTGTCTACATCATGTCATCTTGCTTAAGGCGTTACTCCGTTCTTTATGGACTTAATACACTAGATGCATGCTGGATAGCGGTCGATGTGTGGAGTAATAGTAGTAGATGCAGGCAGGAGTCGGTCTACTTGTCTCGGACGTGATGCCTATATACATGATCATTGCCTTGGATATCGTCATGATTATTTGCTTTTCTATCAATTGCCCAACAGTAATTTGTTCACCCACCGTATGCTATTTCTATGAGAGAAGCCTCTAGTGAAAACTATGGCCCCCGGGTCTGCCTTTATCATTTACTAAATCCCTAAAAATACTTGCTGCACTTTTTCTTTATTTATTATATTTTGTATTTTTGTTTGATCCATCTATCTATCACATACAATTTAATCTTGCAATTAACCGCCAAGGGATTGACAACCCCTTGTTTGCGTTGGGTGCAAGGATTTGTTGTTTTGTGTGCAGGTGCTGCTAACGAGGTGTTGCATGATTCTCCTACTGGATTGATAACCTTGGTTTCATAACTGAGGGAAATACTTATCTCTATTGTACTGCATCTCCCTTCCTCTTCAGGGAATTACCAACGCAGCTCACAAGTAGTAAACCGCTATGCTAAAAGCTAACGAGATTTTTTAGAAAAAACGATTCCTCCCGGTTTCTATCGTAATAATGATGAGGATATTAAAATGATTGGTGTTTCATCTATTGATTCCTTGTTTAGCAATATAAAACTTGATGAAAAGGGGACTGAAGAAGAGTCAACTTTAGTTAGAAGGCGTCCCCGTAATTCGGAGGGTGAAAATCTTGATGAAAAAATTGATAAAAGTGGGTCTGGAGAGGTAAAAACTTTAACTAGTGATGTGCCCACTCTCTTGGATTACAAAGACTTTAATTATGATAGTTGTTCTTTGATTGAGTGTATTTCTTTGTTACAATCCATGCTAAATTCACCCAACGCTTATGAACAAAATAAGGCTTTTACTAAACACATCGTAGAAGCGATGATGAAAGCGTTAGAAGAAAATCTAGAACTAGAAATTTCAATTCCTAGAAAATTATATGATGAGTGGGAACCCACCATTAAAGTTAAAATTAAAAATTATGAGTGCAATGCTTTATGTGATTTAGGTGTTAGCGTTTCCACAATTCCAAAATCTCTATGTGATGTGCTAGGTTTTACCAATATAGATGAATGTTCTCTTAATTTGCACTTGGCGGATTTCACTATTAAAAAGCCATTGGGAATAATAAATTATGTGCTTATCCTTGCAAATAGAAATTATGTGCCTGTGGACTTTATTGTACTTGACATTGAATGCAATCCTTCTTGCCCCATAATACTTGGTAGGCCTTTTCTTCGAACTATTGGTGCTATTATTGATATGAAAGAAGGTAATATAATATTTCAATTTCCATTAAAGAAAGGGATGGAACACTTCCCTAGGAAAAGAATTAAAGCACCCTATGAATCCATTATTAGGGCCACTTATGGAATCAACTTGAAGGATGGCAACACTTGAAACTATGCATTATGCCTAGCTAGGGGCATAAAACAATAGCGCTTGTTGGGAGGCAACCCAATGAATAAAATAAATTTTAGCTTTTTATTTCTATTCTTGTGTGTTTACACAATTATGCTACTGTTATGATTGTGTTTTTATGTTTTAATTAGTGTTTGTGCCAAGTAATGCCTTTGGGATGATTTGGAAGATAGTATAATTGATGCTGTTTGGAAAACAGAAAGTTTTGCGTCCAGTGCTGGAATTTTAATTCTGTACTGGAGCATCTGAAATTTTTACACAATATTGGTATATGAATTGCCCACTTTTTCCTAATTTTTCAGAATTTTTGGAGTTACAGAATATAGCTTTTAAATAGATCTTTACAGATTGTTCTGTTTTAGACAGATTCTGTTTTTGTTGCATAGTTTGCTTATTTTGATGAATCTATGGATCGTATCGGGGGGTATGAGTAATGGAGAAGTTGGAGTATAGTAGCATTATGCCAATATTAAATATGAATCAATTTACTACAGTACTTAAAGTTAAAGATTTATTTGTTATACTAACGGATCTCACGAAGGTTTTGTTGAGTTTTGTGTGATTGAAGTTTTCAAGTTTTGAGTGAGATCACGATAGATGAAGGAATAAGGAGTGGCAAGAGCCTAAGCTTGGGGATGCCCAAGGCACCCCAAGGTAATATTCAAAGAAGACTCAAGCAACTAAGCTTGGGGATGCCCCGGAAGGCATCCCTTCTTTCTTCTACCAACTATCGGTAATTTTACTTGGAGCTATATTTTTATTCATCACATGATATGTGTTTTACTTGGAGCGCCATGTATTATATGAGTCTTTGCTTTGTTTGCTTTTTAGTTTGTCACAATCATCTTTGCTGGACACACCTATTTGAGAGAGCCACACGTTTATCATGATTTGTTAGAATACTCTATGTGCTTCACTTAAATCTTTTGAGCTAGGCAGTTGCTCTAGTGCTTCACTTAAATCTTTTTGAGCACGGCGGTGGCTATATTTTGAAGAAATATTTGAACTCTCATGCTTCACTTATATTATTTTGAGAGTTGATAAGATTAAATTTTGAAGAAATATTTGCACTCTCATGCTTCACTTATATCTTTTTGAGAGTTGATAATAGTAATGATAATTTGCACAAGATATGAATTTGGTCCCAAAGTGATGAATATTCAAGAGGGATATAATAAAAACTTTCATGAAAGATCATTGGATATGATAAGTTTGATTCCTTGCAATAGTTTTGTGATATGGAGATGATAATATGTGAGTCATGTTAGTGAGTAATTGTGATTTAGTAAGAATATTGGTGTTAAGGTTTGTGATTCCCTATGCATGCACGTAAAGTCAATAGTTATGCAACGAAATTATATCCTACTTATGGTGCATTATTCGGTGTTAGTTATGATCAATGCATGTTTATGACCGTTTTCGCTTTTTGGTTGGTCGCTTCTCAATCTATTTGCTAGCCTTCATTTGTACTAAGCGGGAATGCTGCTTGTGCATCCAACTCCTTAAACCCAAAGTTGTGCCAAATGAGTCCACCATACCTACCTATATGCGGTATTTCCATGCTGTTCCAAGTAAATTTGCATGTACCAACTCTAAATTTTCAAAATAATTTTCCGTTTTGTGTGCTCGTACCGCTCATGAAGTGGCAGGGGGTGGCCAATATTTTCCATGCTAGGTGTGTTATTCTCACGATGAGTGTTTATTCACTTGTCATTGCACGAGAGAGTGGCAGGTAATAGGGATGCCCAGTCCCGAAATGATTTTTTTTTAATATGATGATAATAATAAATTCCTTGGAAAGTTTTGGTATGGAGGACACCCGTGGATACGGCTAGCCATGGATTGTGAAAGAATGGTGGAAAGGAAATAAACTTTATTTTCTGTTTTGGAACCACGTATAATGTGTCTAGCATGGAAGATATTGGGAATTCTCGGTCGTTTTCGTTGACAGGAAAAGCATGCCTCTCAAAATAATTTTATCTCTCTAATTTAAGCCTTGAGCTCTGACACCTTTGCAAATCTCTGCTTCCCTCTGTGAAGGACCTATCTATTTACTTTTATGTAATTTTTATTTTTATTTTGAGTCTCCATCTTCTCTTACAAAGCACCAACTAGAGAGCACTATTGTCATACTTGTGCATTGGGTGTAGCTAATATTGAGTGTGTTTCATGAATGGATCAATGATTGAGCATAATGGGCTAGGGATAACTTTCTTTAGCGTTGATATTTTTAAAGACATGGTTGCTTGTTAGTATGCCTGAGTATTTATGTCTTCATGTCAAACTATAGACTATTGCTTTGAGTCATTCAAGTCCAAATGTCCATGCTACAAAAGAAAAGAGTATATGATGAATATGATAGGTAGCATTCCACATCAAAAATTCTGTTTTTATCATTTACCAACTCGAGGACGAGCAGGAATTAAGCTTGGGGATGCTTGATACGTCTCCAACGTATCTATAATTTTTTATTGTTCCATGCTATTATAGTATCAATCTTGGATGTTTTATATACACTTACAAGCAATTATATATCATTTTTTGGGACTAACCAATTAACTTAGTGCCCAGTGCCAGTTGCTGTTTTTTGCCTGTTTTTGGTTTTTCAGAATATCAGTACCAAACGAAGTCCAAATGTCACGAAACTTTTTGGAGATTTTTTTCTGGACATAAGAGACACTAGAAGCTTCGGGAGAGGGCTAGAAGACAGAGAAGGTGGCGCTAGTGGTTTGGTTTGGCCAACTACCGAAGCTTCTAGTAGAGGTGGTGAAATTAGGTCAAACGGAGCAGAGGTGGGCCCACGAGGCACGAGGGCGCGCCACCCCCCTGGTTTGGCCAACTAGATTGATTTATCTTGTAATGGGAGAGGTGCTTTGTAATGGGTTCGATCTTGCGGTGCTCAATCCCAGTGACAGAAAGGGACATGACACGTATGTATCGTTGCTATTAAGGGTAAAAAGTTGGGGTTTATTCATGCGTGAGTTTACTTTGTCTACATCATGTCATCTTGCTTAAGGCGTTACTCCGTTCTTTATGAACTTAATACTCTAGATGCATGCTGGATAGCGGTCGATATGTGGAGTAATAGTAGTAGATGCAGAATCGTTTCAGTCTACTTGTCTCGGACGTGATGCCTATATACATGATCATTGCCTTGGATATCGTCATGATTATTTGCTTTTCTATCAATTGCCCAACAGTAATTTGTTCACCCACCGTATGCTATTTTCAAGAGAGAAGCCTCTAGTGAAAACTATGGCCCCCGGGTCTACCTTTATCATATATTGAAAATCCTAAAAATACCTTGCTGCAATTTTACTTTATTTATTTTATTTTGTATTTTTGTTCGATCTATCTATCTATCACCATACAATTTAATCTTGCAATTAACCGCCAAGGGATTGACAACCCCTTGTTCGCGTTGGGTGCGAGGATTTGTTGTTTTGTGTGCAGGTGCTGCTAACGAGTTGTTGCGTGATTCTCCTACTGGATTGATAACCTTGGTTTCATAACTGAGGGAAATACTTATCTCTACTGTACTGCATCATCCCCTCCTCTTCGGGAAAATCCCAACGCAGCTCACAAGTAGCACTAGCACATCTCGAGGCCACTGATATTGGCACGTTTAATCAATAAAGAGATCGTGCTCTTGATTTGTAGTGGCATTATCAACATACCCCTCGATTCACGCACACGCTCAACACACGCCGCATAGGGAACCTGTGAAATTACTGCCACGCGGTGTGCTCAATCAGCGTTTTCACTTGCCCATAAAAGGCTAGAGGCGGGAGGGATTAGGCTTTACCCCCCAGGGGCGCGCCACCTGGCCGTGTGGGGCCCTCGTGCACCGTCTTACGTTGATTCCTTTGCCCAAAAATCACATATATTCCAGAAAAAATCATATTAAATAGCCGGGGTATTTTGACCTTCCTAGATATTGATTTTCTGCAAAACCAAAACAATAGAAAACTGGAACATGCATTGGGCACTAGATTAATAGGTTAGTCTAGAAAAAATTTGTTGCCAAAAATATGTAAAAGTGGTATGATAATAGCATTAAACAATAAAAAAATATAGGCACGTCGGATACGTATCACTTGCTTCTCTCAAGTTTACTTCTTTTCTGTTTTGACGTCATGGTGTAGCTTTCTTACAAAGTTCTGATAATCGGCGATTCTGGAACGGCCACCGCGCGGCTACCCTATTTTATATCATCTGTTGGAGTTAGACATTGTTAGTGATGTAAAATATATCATCTATTGAAGATGCTTTTATTGACCTCCCTTGTTGTGATGTTTTGGGTTGTACTTCATTGCAGGGGTGAAAATGATTAAAACCCTCAAAAGATGGCCATGCATCCTCGCTCATCGGTGTCCCTATAAGGCTGGTCATAGTGGGGGTATAACTTAGCAAGTAACAGAGCGCACCCCAAGACAAGGTTGCTCATGTGGCAACTAGTTAATGAGGAGAGAGATGTTTGTGGTAACATAATATGTTACCATCACATAGCGTTTTCCAAGAAAAAATGAGTCTTCAAGCTAATAAATGTAACCATCTATGATACTACCTCTATGTTATTTTGCACTACGAAGGTAGTAACAAAAACTAGTGTCATATGTATGACATTAGTCTAAGTTACTTTCCACTGTGACTAGCCTAGAGGCGCGTCCACTTAATTAGATCAAAAGTATATGCGTACGTCTCCTACCCTGCGCCTTGTGCGTCTCGTGCCAGGGCAACTAGGGATTTTGCGCCTCCCGTCGGCGCCGCCGCAAATCGGCTCCGTCTTCTATGGCCTCGGGACCATGGAGGCGCGGTGGATCTCGGCCCGTACCGGCGGGAGGGCTCCAGCTCCGTTTTTTGGTGCTTTTTTGTGTTCATTTAGGGTTTGTGTCCTGTTTAGGAAGACGAGACGGTGGCGGCTCTCTAAACTTGGAATAAGTTTCTCCCCGCGCTAGCCGAAGGGCGTGTGGAGGTGTGTCTCCGACAGATCTTGCGAGATTCGGTCGACGTTTGTCCCACTTGGATCCGGTCTTCGTTTGTCTATCTTCAGGTGTCTTCAGGGTGGATCCTTTCGATCTACGCTTCTCTTCATCGGCGGCGGTTGCTGTTCTGGTGCGCTCGTCCTATTGGGCCTTAGCACGACGACTTCCCGACTGTCTACTACAACAGGGTTTGCCCGGCTCCGATGAGGGAGAGGCGATGACGGCGGTGCGCCTTCGGCGCGCTCCAGTGCTTGTAGTCGCCGCTAGGTGGTCATAATTTTTACTTCTAGTGTTCCTTATGCTGCCTTGACAGATGATGAATAGATCTGAAATTTTTTTTAAGAAAAAATGACTGGCCTAAAGGCAATAATACTCACTTCCACTTTTCTTTTCCATGGGAGGATTTTCCTTTCAACGGGGACTAGGTGAAGTACCCTTTTGAAGTGAAAAAAAGTCACTTCCTCTTTTCTTTTCCACTGGAAGTAGCGTGGTTCGGAAGGCAAACCAGCTCCCAGGCTCAAACCCATAAATACCCTCGCGTCAACCATCCGGTCCCCGTGACATCCACCGCTGGCTGCCTGGCCCTCTCGCAGTTGACGGCCACCCAAAGGGGCAAACCCGTCCATTCACCCACCCGCCGCGGGCCGGAGCCCCTCCGGTTCGAACCGCCACCCATGTCGCGGCTGGACGACAACACCGACCTGGACGGCGTCTCCAGGCGCCTCAGCTTCTCCTCCGCCTCCCCGGGGCAGCTGCCGCCCCTCCCGCCCCGGACGGCCCGGAGGCAGCCGGCTCTCCCGCCCATCGCGGAGGACCCAGGGGAGCAGCAGGCGGCGGCGGCGGCGACGCAGACGGCCCCGTCGTCGCAGGCGCCGTCCTCCGCGCCTCGCGCGACGACGCGCGGGAGGTTCAGGGTCTACACGGAGGCACCGCCGTCCGTACCCCTCACGCAGGCGGCCCCCGTTGTACCTCCCGCGCCGTCGACGTCGCCGCTTGAGACGCAGCAGGTGACCCCCGCATCCCCCGCGGCGTCGACGTCGCAGCTTGAGACGCTGCAGGCGGTCGCGGCCGCGTTGGGGCGATTGGAGCAGCAACGCCAAGCCGGGCTGCAGCAGGCGTCGGTGGCGGCGCAGCAGCAGCAGGCATTTGTGGCCGCATACGAGGGATGGGAGCGGATGCGTCAAGCCAGGCTGCAGCAGCAGTCGTGGGCAGTGGCGCAACCGCAGCCGCAGCAGGCGTTAGCGGCGGCGTTGACGCAATTGGGGCAGGGTCGTTCACCGTGGCCGCATCAGGCGTGGGCGCAGCCGCAGCCGGAGGAGCAGCAGGTGAGGCTGTACACGGCGGAAGGGGAACCGGCGGGGTACACGACCAAGTGGGAGGAGCTCCATCCGGTGTCGCAGCACCTTCTCCTGCAAATCGAGTAGGTTCTTGGTCATAATCCCATCTCGTGCCCGTCTTTCTTGTCGAATTTGGAGCATGATTGGTTTGCAGCCAATATTTGGCCAAATGTTGGCATTGCCAAATATTGGCCATACCAAGACTTGCCAAATATTGGCAACTTTATGTGAGATAGGCAAGACAACTCGGCAACAAACCAATTAGTAGCCAATATTTGGCACAATGACAAACATTGGCATGCCAATTCTTGACACCAAACCAATTATGCTCTTGGTTCCCGTGGTTTATTGGCTTCCGCCGCTGTGACGTTCTGGGGTTTCGAAAACATCTCGTGGTGGTGGATTCTGCAGGAGTTGGGGATCAGAGGAGTTATCTCTTTGTTCAATTTGTGTATTTAATTGCGTCTCCCTTGATTGGTTTTGTACTTTGCCTTGTGTTTAAAATGATTTGCCTCATTGCTCTCTGATCATCACCTGGTTCATCTGTGATTTGGCAGGGACAAGATAAGGGATGAGAGGCGTGCGTGTGAGCAGTTGGAACAATGCAGGCGCCTCAGTGACCCGTCAGTCTCCAACAACGGTTTTGAACTGGTTGCTCGTCAGATTACCCAGGTTTGGTTTTATTTTGTGGGCAGTTGTCCTTTAATTCGCAGAGCATGTTTGAAAACGTTTCGGCCTTCACGGATTAGTGTAGTAGCCTAACCGTTGTAGAAAAGAGGAAGAAAGATAAATGCAGTACCATATATTATATTAAGTACTGTCAAGTGATCTGCATTGCTCGTTTGGCTATTGCTTTGAGAGTGTCATTCTTCACGGATTTCGCAGTACCAGCCAATATTAAGCGCCCTTGTGTATATATGAATTGCCGCAGATAGTACTGCATTAGATGTTTATCGTTTGATAATTGAGTTGTGCTTTGGATACAAATCTATTGGTAGAGCTGTTCTTACTTCATGCAATGTTCTCCACAAGATTTAGATCATTTTTTTCTGAGCTCAAGTAGGCACAGAGAAGTATTAGCATGAAATAGCTGGTGTGGCATGATGTATGCATGGAAGGTACACCATCAAGATATCTATATGATGCAAAAACAAGGATACATCTCTTCTGCTATGCTTTATATTGGCTGATTTTTGGGACTCAAATCTCAAATTGAAAACACTCTCGGGCTACCGGGGCAACTTTTTGATATAATGCGTGAACACAACTTGCTGAAAAGCACCTTTAACTTGAACAATTGTTTTTGACAGGAGCAATTTTTTCTTTCTGTAACAGGAGATTGGATTAATCTCCACCATCATCGACAGAGAGAAGGCTCCCATTCAGAGCTTAATGGCTGATGTCAGAGAAATAATGTCGCATGTGGATTTTGCTATATGTGCATATGGAAAAGTGAGACGAAGGTTCGTCAGCGAAGGTGCTGCACTTGCATATTGTGCTGGATCTTCAAGCGCTCCTACTGATTTCAGCCGGCACTCGACAATGGCCCGAACCTTTTGTAACTGTTATGGTTCTGTATATCGGCCTTCTCTCTTTATGCAACACATTGTTGAAAGATTTGAGAAGCAGCTTGAAGAATGTTGCAAATTGATTGGAGAGCTAGAGCAGCTTGTTCAAACGAAGAATGATAAAACCCGTCCAGCTTCTTTGAAATCTCTGCCAAAAGTTATGTCGAATGTGCATGATTATCTCATCTATGTTGCTTCTAAGGTAATATACCTTACACACAATATCCTTGTTTGGCAACTATAGTTTGATGCTTTCACAGAGAATGGAGCTTATCTGACATTTTTGTTTTGTTCAGGTGGAAAATCTTCATCAACATGCGGAAACAATAAGAACTCAATATCTTAATGATCTGCGAAACAGTGGTAACTGGAATGATCCATTTGTAGAAGCGGATAGAAAAGAGGCAGCGAAACAAGAAGCTGCTGCCAGAATAGTCCATCCAACATTGCCTGTAACTGTAAGTAAACCTTTGTATAGCAGGTCTCACAAATAACATCTCATATAGTCAGGTTAGTAAACATTGAATTTTATGTAGCAGTTCTCAAAATTAACATATCACGTGCGTCATGTTAAACTTTGGTTCTCATCCTATCCTTGACTGGTTTTCCAATTTACATTTATTGTCATTCTCATGTGTAATTCACACAGAGTGGCGACACCCGAAGCAGGTGCCAGATGTGTAATTGAATCAGCTTCAGATCAGTCCTTTGTCATGTATGTCCTTTTGTCTCCATCCCTCTTCCCTCCTTTTTTGTTTTACAGCAGCTTGTGATTAACATGTTTATTGAGCAACTGTAGCGGAGTTGTCTGACTCTAGCTGCTAAGGGTAGACTTCTCTTCCAGATGTAAAAATACCTGGTAATGATGTCGAAATCTGTAGGACTCTTGTCTTCTAAAAATCTGTAGGGCTCAATTTGTAAGTAGATGGCTATGGCCACCTCAGTTTTACTTCTTTCTGTGGCAAAGCTAAAATTGCATCAGCAGTTTAGCCCATTTAAAGTTTAAAACACCGACATCGATTTCTGTAGATCAATCACCAATGAAACCTTTTTGAGTCTTCCAACAACTCAGAATGTAATCGAACTTTTGAATTTACTGCAACCTCCGTCCTGAAAAGATTGTCTTAGATTTGTCTAGATACCTTTTTGGGACGGAGGGAGTATATTACAATCTTCTTTGACCAAAGCTAATTATTAATGTATTGACTGTGATAGTCCATATCATGTTTGAATTTGACACATAAATGATCTTATCGTGGAGCCTTGCACTTGAAGCGTTGATTAGCCATTACGTGTTTAGGTTGTGAGCTGGGTATCGGGATACAAGATTTGTCTCACAAAATAAAATGAAATTCCATGTGATTGTGAAATCTTCCATGCTATCTGATTATAAATTCCACCAGACGTGGAACGTTGAAGGTGTTTTTGGTCAAACAAAAATTAGGGCTTGAAGGTGATTGCTGTCGAAGCTTCTCACTGAATGGTTTGGATTAGTACTCGGTGAACTTTTCCACACAGCAAGGGCTTGGGTAAACAGTGTTTGAAAAATGTTCCACATGACTTTTGGCATGTATGAGGCATTTGATGCTTCCATTCTTTTTTTCCACATTTATCGGAATAAACTATTCTATCTTTCCAATGTAATATTTTGCTTTTTCGTTTAGGAGCTACGGCTTGTCAGGATTTCCAAAGCGCCAAATTACATGCTTGTGTTGCTTTTTTCTATTTTTTGAATGGTACAGTTATCTGTTGCTTTGTTGAGAAGTGCACATTAGTAGCCATATACTAGTACTAGTGGGCAGAAGGCACGGCGGCACGCCGTGCCCGAGTTTAAGCCCGTCATTTAGCAAATTTTGTTTTTTTATGTAATATTTGTTTTTACATTTTTTTTGGTAATTTTATCTTTTCATTTGGAAGAAATCGTGGAAAATTGTTCATCAAAATTATTTGTTAGTTATAGTTATCGTTTACCCACTATTGGTATTTGTAGATTAGTGGTGTAATATTTATTTATTTTTTGTAAATTTATCTTTTTTATTTTAATTTTGAAGAAGAGGTAAAAATTGTGAAAGTATTGTTGAGGGGAGGTAATGTTCATTGTAACCATAGTTTATTGGTCGACCGTAATCAATATTTACAAAAAAAGTGATGTAATGTCTGTTTCCATTTTTTTTGTGGTAATTTTAAATTTTGAAGAAGAAGGGGAAAAATTGGTAATTTTGTAATCTTAATAATTTTAATTTCAAAGGAGAAGGGGGGAAAAGAGAAATAGTATATGTTTTCATTTTTCTTGGTAATTTTATCTACTTGATTTAATTTTTTAAAAAGAAGGGGAAAAAAGAGGTAGATTGTTCCTTGGGGGGGGGGAGGTATTGTTCATGGTACTCGTAGTAATTGTTTGATCAATATTACTATTTTGTAGAAAAGTAATTATTTTAATTTTTAAAAAGAAGGGGAAAAAAGAGGTAGGTTGTTCATTGGGGGGGGGGGGGAGGGGGTGGTATTGTTCATGGTATTTGTAGTTATTGTTTGACCACCATTATTATTTTATAGAAAAGCAATGTATTTTTAATTTTATTTTTTTGGTATTCTTATCTCCTTAATTTTAAAAGTGGTGTAGTATTCGTTTTAGAACTTGGGGAAAAGTATTTTCGTGAATTTTAACTTTTAAATTTTAATTTCAAAATAGAGGAGAATTTCGAAAGGGAAAAAAGGGTTATTGTTCATCGCAGGGTTCATTTTTTTTTTATCTCCTTAATTTTAATTTTTTGGAGAAAGTAATTTTTTAGGAGATGGAAAAAAAATAAGAAAGTACTGTTTGTTACAGAAAAGTGGTGTAATATATGTTTTAAAACTCGGGGAAATGTATTTTTTTTTGTAGATTTTAACTTTTTCATTGCAATTTCAAAAAGGGGGGGAGGGGGTTTAAAAAAAGAGGGAAAACATAGAGTACTATTTCGTTTTAAAACTCGGGAAACGGTTTTCTTTTTTTGTAAAATTTAACTTTTCAAATTTAATTTCAAAGGCGGTTTTTTGAAAAAAGGGGGAATTGTTTTTCAACGTCAAAAAGAGGGAAATTTTAGAAGGAAAATGAAAAAAGGGTTATTTTTAATCATAGGGTTTTGGTTTTTTTTATGTCCTTAATTTAAATTTCAAAGAAGATGTTGTGCAGGGGAGAGCCCTGGCCACAAATCGGGGAAACAATTTTTTGGTAATTTTTAACTTTTTAATTATTTTCAGAAGGGGTTTTAAAAATAAAGAAGGGAAAAATAAGAAAGTACTGTTTATTATAGAAAAGGTTTGTAATATTTGTTTTAAAACTCGGAGAAACGTTTTTTTTGTAATTTTTAACTTTTAAATTTGAATTTCAAAAGGGGGGGGGGGGGGTTTAAAAAGTGGTGTACTAATTATTTTAAAACTGGGGTGTTTTTTTTTTGTAATTTTTACCTTTTTATTTTTTTTATTAAAATATGTTTTTTTAAGGAATAGGGAAGAAAAATAAGAAAGTACTGTTTGTTACAGAAAAGTGGTGTAATATTTGTTTTAAAACTCGGGGGAATGTTTTTTTTATTTTAACTTTTCATTTTAACATCGGGGAAAAAGAGATGGGGTTAAAAAAGGGGGAAAACATAGGGCACTATTTCGTTTTAAAACACGGGTAGAACTTGGGGAAACGTATTTTTGTAAATTTTAACTTTTAAACTTTACTTTAAAAAAGAGTGGAATTTCGAACGGAAAAGGGAAAAAAAAGGGTTATTGTTTATCGCAGGGTTCTTTTTTTTTGTATTTTTATCTCCTTAATTTTATTTATTTTGGGAAAAGTAAATTTTTAAGAGACGAAAAAAATAAGAAATTATTGTTTGTTACAGAAAAGCGATGCTTTTTTTTATCTTCTTTTTTTGGTATTTCTATCCCCTTAATTTCTCCTTAATTTTAAAAGTGATGTAGTATTTGTTTTAGAACTTGGGAAACGTATTTTTGTGAATTTTAACTTTTAAACTTTACTTCAAAAAAGAGGGGAATTTCAAAAGGAAAAGGGGAAAAAAGGGTTATTGTTTATCGCAGGGTACTTTTTTTTTTGTATTTTTATCTCCTTAATTTTATTTTTTCGGGAAAAGTAATTTTTTAGGAGAAGGGGGAAAATAAGAAAGTACTGTTTGTTACAGAAAAGTGGTGGAGTATTTGTTTTAAAATTTGGGTTTTTTTTTTGTAAATTTTAACTTTTCATTTTAATTTTAAAAAAGGGGTGGGGTTAAAAAAGGGGGAAAATACAGGGCACTATTTTGTTTTAAAACTCGGAAAAAGTAATTTTTTAGGAGAAGGGGGAAAATAAGAAAGTATTGTTTGTTACAGAAAAGTGGTGGAGCATTTGTTTTAAAATTTGGGGTTTTTTTTTTTGTAAATTTTAACTTTTTATTTTAATTTTAAAAAGGGGTGGGGTTAAAAAAGGGGAAAAATACAGGGCACTATTTTGTTTTAAAATACAGGGAGATGTTTTCTTTTTTTTGTAAATTTTAATTTCAAATAGGGGGGTTTTAAAAAGAAAGAAACGTTTCGACACGAACACTATTCATATCGGGTACTGTTCACGACGGTTGCTGTTCACCGGAAACTACTGTTCACATCGGGACTGTTCATCAGAGATTACTGTTCGCGCCGGGGTACTGGTCGGCAGAGATCACTGTTTTATATCGGTTACTGTTCGTCAGAGATTACTGTTCGCATCGGGTTCCTTTTCATCGGAGATCACTGTTCATATCGGGGGGGGGTACTGTTCATGCCGGGGGGGGGGGGGCTGTTCATCGCTGTGCACTGTTCGCTGGGGGGACACATGTCGGCGTGAGGGAGAGCAGCGGTGGAGCTCCCTGGCATATCGGGTACTGTTCATCAGAGATTACTGTTCGCGTCGTGGGTACTGTTCGACAGAGATCATTGTTCATGTCGGGTACTGTTCGTCAGAGATTACTGTTCGCATCAAGTTACTGCGCGCGGAGATCACTGTTCACATCGGGTACTGTTCATGCCGGGTTACTGTTCCCACTGTGCACTGTTCACTGGGGACACGTGTCGTCGTGAGGGAGAGCAGCGGTGGAGCTCCCTGGGGGCAGCTACCTTAGTAGCTTTAATATAGGTATATATGTTGCGATTGAGAGGGTCCTTGCACCTTACTTGGTTATGGCACGTTGTCATATTCCAGTATCAAATTCTGGTGGTTTGCCCAGTCCATAGCTGCCCTCTTGCCTTGTCATTTCCTCATTCGTTATAGATGGCCAGAGGGAACGTAAGCGCTGACGGCAGTTCATAGGTCATATACCCCCAAAAATAATCGGAACTTGTAGATGTTGTTTGACATTTTGCTACTTGACGATTTCAATTTCAGTATCTGGTCGTATGTAAAGCAGAGGCATACATGTCATTGACCCCCCCTTGCCCAACGACCGTCTCTGAATTTTTCTGCTATGACTAATAACCAGCCTACAAGGCCATCACGATGGGTGGATTTCAGTCTGAATTTTTCTAGTAGTATATCTGTTCAATTTGTTTATTGCAAACCCTGGTGGCGTGTTGTGGTTCAAGATGGGTGGGTGGATCTAACTGTACTCCTTGAATTGGCCTTGTAGGTTACTCGTGGGCGGCAATGGATGGTAGACCTCGACTGCGACTGGGGAAGATGCGGAGAAGCAACCAGTTAGCTAGGAACGAGCGGTCAACTTTAGCTTGCTTGGCCTGGCTTTTAGGAGGAAGGAGGAGACGGTGGCACTTGAATTCTAGTGCGAATATGCGTGCTTCAGGTCGCTGTCCCAGTTCAGATGTGGCACGATTCAGTCGGGTCGTACAGGTTCCCTCCCGGCTAGTGGCTGGCTGCTGCGACAGGAGGCATCCCGATTTGCTACCTTCTTTGATTCCCAGGCTGGGATTCTCTGTTTTTTCTTCTTCTTGGGGGGCATCTATACCTGGTTTTTCGGTTTTGGAACCGTGCACAGGTGTTGGTGGATCATAGATGTGATTACTGTATGATCATCAGATAGATAGGGGAAAACATTGCACAGAAACTGTACAGAAGTTGACGGGAGCAAACTCCCTCAAAATAGTGCTTACGAAGTGGATATAACAGCTACGTAAAAAAAGTGGATATAACAATTCGGTTATCATCTTATTTTGCACCTCGTTTGAATTGATCATGGTTTGTGAAAACTGTATTCTTCGTGTGACCAACAAATTCGGCTTAATCTTCGTATGTTCAGCACAGTGACTAGTAGCTGCGCTCATCAACTTTTGCAATCCAAGAGAGGAAAAGAAGAAGAAGAATCACAATCGCACGTGAAGTTACAACCAAATCCAACACGTACGGGTAACAAACAAGATGACCCAAATAACAGGAGATTCACCTCCTCTGTTCAAATATTTTGAAACCTATCGCACTCCGGCCTAGTTGGGTGGGGCCAACCGCAATCGAAAAAAGATCTCCAAAATCCTGGCGGCCCGCACGCCTCCACGCTGCGCATCCCAACAGAACATAAAGAAGCCGCCGCTCACCCTCCCTCCACCTTCCATCTTCAACTTCTCCCCCTCCTCCACCTTGCCCCCTCCGCCGCTGACCTCGTCGGCCACCGCCGCCGACGAGGCCCCCTATCGCCGAAGACCTACCACCTAGGCACCCGCCCCTTCACAATCTGAAAACCCCCTCCTCGCCCCGGCGAGCCGTGTCAGCATCCGACTCCGCCGATCCTCAGAACCCTAGATCCCCTGGGTACCCGATCGCGCCCCCCTTCCGGAGGGGCGTCGTCCCGATCCCCGCGGAGGAAATGCTCCGCCGCGTCCCGTGAGATCCGGCCGCCAAGACTCGAGCTTTTTTGCCTGCGAGTCGTGACGCGGCGCGATGGCGATCCGCATGACCGTCTCCTACTCCGGCTACGTGGCGCAGAGTCTGGCCTCCACCTTCGGCCTGCGCTGCACCACCGCCGCCGCCGCGGGCTCCGGGGCCGCGCCCGGCGCCGGCTGCCGCGTCCTCCAGGACGCGCTTTCCCGCCCCTTCTGCCTCTTCGCCTCCTCGCGCCGCGTCGAGCAACACAATGACGCCGAGGACCACAATCACCCCAAGCCCAAGCCCAGGCCCAAGCCTCTCCCGGCCGCCGCCGGCCCCTCCGCCAAGGCTCTCCCCGCCGCCACCGGAGGCAGGCAGCTGACCAAGCTCGTCCCCGCCGATGGGGGAAGCTACTCGCTGTTCGTCTCGCCGTCAGGCTCGACGAAGGTGGATGACCCGCCGGCGTCGCTGGCGGTGGGGTTGCTGTCGGTGCTCGCGTCCGGGGTGGGTTCGGGCCCTGGCATCGCCGGCGTGTCCTCGCTGTCGGCGTCGCCGTCGATATCCTCCGGGTTGAACCCCGCCGCGCTGCTCCCGTTCTTGCAGGCCACAAAGTGGCTCCCTTGTAGCGATATCATCACCGGTGCATCATCCCACAGGTCGGTACGCCCTGCGGATGTGTCGACGGCGCCCACACATGTGCCTTCCCGTCGTCCTTCACCTTCGCCTGTGCCCTCCCCCGCGGTGGCTGCCCCTTCGAAGGCGGGCGTGATGGCGTTGCTTGGTAGTAGCGGTGCGGCGGCTGCCCCCGCCAAGATGGGCGTCAAGGCATTGTTTGGTAGTAGCGGCGCGGTGGCTGCCCCTTCCAAGGTGGGCAGCGTAGTAGCGCCATTAGTTGGTAGTAGTGCAGTAGCCTCTGGTGCTGCTGGGGTGGTGAGACAGAGCAGTGCTGCTCTTGGTGCTGCTGCAGGGGCGAGCAAGAGAACTAGCTGGCTGTCAAGGTGGGTGAACTCCTGCTCGGATGATGCAAAGACTGTCCTTGCTGCTGTGACTGTACCACTGCTCCATAAATCCTCTCTAGCTGAACCGAGGTCTATCCCTTCGAAATCAATGTATCCAACATTTGATGTTGGTGACCGGATTCTCGCAGAGAGGGTACAGTTAACTCCCAGTCTTTGATGAGTAGCAGTTTCCTGTGATGTATGCCTGCTGATGGTGCATACTTGCAATTACAGGTTTCATATATTTTCCGGGAGCCACAAGTTTTGGACATTGTGATCTTCCGTGCACCTCTGGTCCTTCAGGTATGATATCCAGTTTGTCTTGTTATTTCTCTCTGGTTCATGATGGAATGTGTTATAATTTGGACTTCTTTTTTGCAGGCGTTGGGCTACAGCTCAAGTGATGTGTTCATCAAGAGAGTTGTGGCCAAGGGCGGGGACATCGTTGAAGTAAGCTTTTATCCGAAGGGTAGTGGCTTCTATTTGTTTTCATTCCTCCTCTTATTTCTTTCTTATGTTGGCACGAGTTCTAACCATTTGTATCCTCCTTTTCGAATAGGTGGCTGATGGTCAGTTATTAGTTAATGGAATAGTCCAGGATGAGGACTTTGTGCTTGAGCCACCCGATTATGAAATGGATCCAGTGGTACGCCATCTTTGCTTCCTGCATCGTACTAATGACCAAATGTTGTAATTTGACAACATCACAAGTTTGATGATACCAAGTTTCTATCATTAAACTGTTGAACCTGTTATATCGGATGTAAAGATATTAATGTGCTGACATATTTGGTGCTTAAAATGTTAAATTGGTCGTGTTTTTAAGTTGATAATGTGACATGGAATGGTCCACTAGTAGATTGATGGTTCATAAGAGCCTACATGACTTGATCATAAAGCAAGTACCTCCATTTTCTGAAATTAGTTTACACTGGAGTATACATATTGATCAGTTGTTGGTTGATTTTCTCAGAGTGTGCCAGCAGGCTACGTGTTTGTGCTGGGGGACAACAGGAACAATAGCTTCGATTCCCATAACTGGTATGCTAAACCTCTATAGAGGATACCTGCTTGATTTCTTAAGACAAATTTCCAGGACATGTAGCTCATGTGCTATGTTTGTCATTACAGGGGACCGCTACCCGTGAAGAACATTCTTGGGAGATCTGTGCTTCGATACTGGCCACCATCGAAAATAACAGATACGATCTATGACCACATTGACCATGATGTGGTTCATGGCATGGCAGGCATCTCCTGAGATGCAGTTGGTGTGGCAATGCTAAACCAGCTCATTTTTTTTGGCAGAGAATCACTGATGATCTCTGCTGCATTTTTTCTTCTCTAGCTATTTATTTGATTGATGTCGCCTTGCACGTAATGCCTGGCTGACTCTCAGTTTTTCCCTGCCCTACCAGCAGATGCTTGTTTAGAGGCAACAATTCTTGTACTGTAACCAAAGGTCCGGCTCACCTGTTGAATGAGCATCCATGGCAGCGCATGGAAATTTTGTTATGTTTGACACAAGGAGTCAGTTGATCTGTTCCAGATCATAATGTATAAGAAGCAGAAAGCATGCCGTATTGTTCATCCTGTTCCTTGTGGAGGGTTTTGGTTCCCTTCTGAATCCTACATGTTTGTTTGATAAAGTAAACCATAGCCAATTTTGGAATGTGTCTTTGTCTAAGACGACGTTTTGGTCTTGTGTGCTTCGATGTTGTTGATTTTGATCTTGTATTCAAAGAACCTTTTTTTTTGTTATTATGTTTCGTCACAAGGAGAGGTGGTTGACCTGTTTCAGGTCATGATGTATAAGAAACCAAAACCATGGCATATGGTTTATCATGTTCCTTGTTGAGCATTATGGCTCTCTTGTGTGCCCTGAGGTTGTGAATTGTTATATTTGTGTTCCGTGGGATTCTTGCTACTGTGAATTGTTCTTAAGAAATGAGAAATCTTTGAATGTTCAGCTTCTACTATGTAACCTGTTCTACTCCTTGCTAACAGAGATATATGACTATGAGGTTTCTCTCTTTTTTCATGCTCGTAACTGTAAACTGTGTAGTGGCGTCAGCAACCTGGAAATGACATGAAGTACCTAGTGTTTTTAAATGATGTATGATTTAGATTTTTTTCAAGAAGAGATATGATTAACAGAAACGAACTCCAGAGGAGGAAGAAAGCCTCTTTTGAGAACGTATTTTAAAAGTTCTTGTATATGTGAAAATTGTCCAAAAGGAATAGGACCCCCTGAATTTGGGTCCTTTGAGCTGCTAGCATGTGATGCGTTATTCTCCTTGCTAAAAGATCTATGAGGTTTCACCATTTTTTAGCACCTGTCTAATTATGTGTATGTAATGTCCTACTACCTCTGTACAACTATAGCCTACAAAAACGTCTTATATTTTGATACGAAAGGAGTACATTGCAACGTTGAAAAAAAAATTAAAGTGCCATTGGTCGTGCAACATTATCGAAATAAACAGATACGGATATACAATTATTTGATTTGGTCGTGCTAATAAGCTCAAGTCAACCACCCCACCGTGGTCCAGATGAAAATAGTCGAGAAGAGTACAAAATTTTAACATTGCATTACAGACAACCACATTCGCAGGTACACTTCCGGCCCCGACAATTATACACGAAATTGATGTATATGTGCAATTTCCTATCAGCCCCTATCACTATCAGAAGTAAATAAACAAGAAGAAACTGTTACCACTTTACATCCAGTGACAATGGATCAGGCGGCAGAACCAACGACGTGAAGTCTGCGAAGGAGACGTTCGAAGTCAGGCTGCTCCACGAAGTAGCGTCCGCTATCTGTAAAGATTTCCTCACCTTCTTCACCGATATAGCCTTGAGCCGTCCCTCTTCCTCAACCCTAGCGATGACGTCAAGCGTGATTTGCTGGACCACAGGCAGGGTTTTCCACTCTGGAACATCGTCCCAGATGTCGTCCTCTTCAGTAATGTCCCTCTCGAGCTCCAAACGGAATTTTACCAGTGTCAATGACGTCACTCTAGCTTCGAAGAAGTTCATTGTTCTGTTGAACTCATTCCTCTTGTTGAACCAAGTCTTCAGTTGTTCTTCAAGCCTCGGCAGTCTTGGACTAATTGAGCAGAACGCACATGCTGAGATCAACCGATCTGACATGTCGTTCACTTCAGACTGGTCTGATAGTAACTCGATGGCGTCGTCAGAAGTCAACAAGGGCTTCATGTGCCCCCCAGAGACATTGGTTTCATGTGCAACTATTATAACTGATGATCCTACAACACTCATGTAAAGTAATGGAGCACAGGTTGAGTGGCTGAGAGGCAATATTCGTCTTAGGTCCTTGTTAGTAGCCAACAAGCTTCCATTTGCTAAAAGACCTATACTGTGAGGATGGGAAAAGTACGCTCTCTGTGCACCAGTAATTTTTAATGCAACACCAGCAGCGACAAGTACCCTCTTCAACCCTGTATACGTGGCATTCAACTGCATATGAGGTGCAACATAAGATTTTGCAGCAGTTGATTGATGAAACATATATTGCATTAAACAAACAGCACAACAACAAAAACTTTTGAACATTATGACTTTAACTTATGATGAAGTTTATATAAACTAATCCATGAAAGATGGTAACATATTTAGTCATGACCAGCAAACAAAGATATCCAAGAGCAGTTTATCTCAGTTCTCCAGCATATACAACAATCAAAGATATACATACACTACAATTAAGTATAAAAGCAAAACTGCATATGTCTGATTATCCTATTTGTGTCCATTCCTTTTGCACCCAGAACAACCCCTTGCCCAGGCATGCTAGAACAAAATGTTTGTATCCTGTCTTTGATATTTTGGAGTTAAGCTAAATTCAAAATCAAACATTCAGGAAGTTATATTTAAGTCAACTACATAGAAGTAGAAGCCACTGAGAAGAAGAGTCCAGTGTTTTGGTATCTCGCAAATTGGGCATTGATTTGCCACCCCTAGTAAAGGCATTCCCATATGTGTGTTAATGTATTTAACATAGCAAGTTTAAATGCACATAGCATGTTACACACTCGACACTTCTATCCTCTTCCATTATTACCATTCAACAGTTCAGTAATACTTAGGTGGCACTGTGCAATCAGAGTCAGAACGACAAGTGGAACCATACTGTAGGTTTTGATGTTCAATTTTGTTGCATATCCTTACAATTTTACTTGCAAATCTAGGAGAAAATTGTTCCAATTGACACAATGTACACACAACGATAATTAAACCAGATATATCTGTACTGAATAGTGTTCAGACACTGCAACAACCCCAATCAATTCGAAGTCACAATCAAAACTAGAAGGGGTAAGCAGCAGCTAGACCATTCACCAATTAGAGCAATCGCTTCATCTTAAAGGCGACACAACTTCAATTCCGCACCGATACCACCGCTAGCATAGCAAGCAACAGGAAGCAAAAATCTGAAGCAACAGCAAAGCTAAAAGTCAAACAGCACTCACCGACGGCAACTGGAGCTCTGCGAGGCCCCCGCCAGAGCCATCGTGGACCACCAACTCGAACGGCCCTACCAGGTCCAGGTCCCTCACGCCGGAGCCGAACTCCGGCGCGCCGTCGCCGGCGACGAAGTCGACCCCGTCGGGCCCGAGCACCTCCTCCACCGCGGGGGCCTCGGGGCGGCTCCAGTCGACGAACTCGTCGGAGACCCGCGCCAGCGCGACCGAGGCGCCCCCCGCCCGCGCGCGGAACTCGTAGCGCTGCACGGCGCCGACGAGCGCGCCCTCGGCGTCGAGCGGCCAGACCCTGACCTCGGCGTCGGGGTCCCAGCCGTACTTGTCGGCGACGGCGTCGACGACGTCGTCGAAGAAGGTGGGATCCGGGGCGGGCACCGGCTCGCGGGCCGCGAAGGCGTAGGCGTGGGAGGAGGCGTTGGAGGTGGCGGCGAGCGGGGAGAGCGAGGCCGCGCGGACGGGGGCGGGGGAGGGGAGAAGCAGCGCGAGGAGCAGGAGGAGGAGGAGGGGCGTGGCCATGGTGGCTGAGGGGAAGGATCTAGAAGCTTCTAGAAGGGATTGATTGGGGTTTGGCGAGAGGTAGGTGTCGTGTCGGGTCGAGTCCTCCTCCGGAGGATCTCTTGGCGGAGGGGGGATGAAAGACGGGGACGGTTCTGCAGATATTATTATGGCGCCCGTGGGGGTGGTTAGGGGCTTAATAGCAGACTGACTGGTGGGACCCGAGAGCTGGGTTAGAGGTGGCTTCCTGGCGCTTCACCGTTGCGTGCGTGTTTGCTTGCGACCAGATATAAGAGTTTGTTTTCGCGTGGGCTTCGGCACACCCCCCTTAGAAAAGTTTATAGATTTTTCTCTTCAGTAAAAAATATTAGATTGTTCTGATCTCTTGTTTGATCCATTGGAGGAATATAGGAATTAGAATTAGTTGATCGTGAATGTAGGAGCATACTCATTTTAAAAACTTTAAGATTAATGTAAACTTTTAAGGGGGTGTACGAAAGCAAAAACTCATTTTCATGCAATACTATAAATGAAACCAAATCCGAACTCGGTCAGCAGTTCCATGCCGGGGACGGCGATGATTACTGATGTGATTGCGATTTTGCGAGGCATTTGGACCAGCAGAACAAAGATAGTATCCGGCAGTTCAGAACAGTGGTAGCTGCAGATGCACTGGATGGCACACTGGACACGCACTGAAATCGTGTTTCAGAACACTGATTCACCACGAAGAGGGTATTAGTAGTAGTAGGTTAACTTAAGAGAACCTCTCTGGAGAAAGGCCAAGTTCTATGGTACAGATAGCCCGCAAAAAAAAAAAAAAAAAAAAAAACTAAAAACTATGGTACAGATGATGCTAACTGTTCATTTCTTCTATGTTTGGCATGTTGGCAAACAAGTACTTCGCCAAAAACCAGGCAGGCTCGCAACGGCAAGAAATACCCTGCGGAGAAAACAACTACAGCTCATTAGGACAAGCAACACCAGTGGGGCAAAGGATAGCACCAAACCATTAGTAGCACATGCTAAGCATTCACGTTCATACATTGCATCTGGGAGTTCAATTCTCAGACATTATTTGGGAAAGATTAGCGAAATAGAAATGTCGTTCGATCCTACACAACGAAAATAGAGATTCATCATCTACGACTGGAAGAAGAGTTTTATTCGTAGAGGATAGATCACAGAAGGGCGGAACATGCCTGAACAAAGCAGCAAGGTTGGGAGTTGGTTACCTGCCCAACTAGGGATAAGACTGAATTTTCTAGCAATTTTCTGAGTAATTTAACTGAATTTTCGAGTTCAGACAACAAACAACAGGAAGCTGCAAAATATCACAAAGTAATTCCACTAAATGACATATTCTACCCACTACCCAGGAGCAACGTAGCTCCCAGTCGTTATCAGGAAATCCGTAATATGAATTTAAGCTGGCATTGAAGCATGTTATATAAATTGATTAAACCATGTTTGAACTAATCTTCAGACAGGGCAACCTAGCATGTTACATAATCCGTTGTTTGCATTTCCAGGTGACATATTCTACGCTATTTAAAATTCAAAATGATAGAATTTTTTTTCTAGAAATAGATCCAGAACGTTAAATTTATATAACTCAGAGAGTTATCTCGATTAGCAAATGTACTGTGCTAAGATTTCTGAGTACACTACAGGATTATATGTTGGCTAGTATTTCGATTGTAAAATAACATGCATATTCAGTTAGCCTTTCAGTGGAACACATACGTGGACTTCCTAAGGAGCTTAGGCACTAGCTTTTTGCTCAATGCAACTCCCTGAAGGTTCTGCATTCTTTACAATCCATGGATGCTTCAAAATATCGTCAAGAGAAATCCTCTTGCTCGAATCCTTCACTAGCAGCTGCATACAAAATTCATGCTTTCAACATCATCACCTTAAAGGATATAAGCCATTATTAAAAAAAGATTATGACAAATATTTTCAAATGTTACCTTGCAAATGAGATCCTTGGCATCTGCAGATATGTCACTAGTTTTAGGGAACAGCAAGTCCACTTTGACTATCCTGCTCAAAATTCATGTTGCAGCGAATGTGCATCAAAGGAAGATCAGGCAAAACACAAACATTATAGTTACACACACATAGTAGCTCTTACCTCATCAGGGTATCCTGCTGTTCTGCAGCTTCAAAGGGTGGCGAGCCATACAAAAACTCGTAGCACAGGATTCCTAAAGTCCAGTTGTCAACAGCGTAATCATGAGCCTTTTTCTCTACCATCTCTGGTGCTAGGTAATCTATTGTGCCACAGAGTGTGTGACGTTTAGCATTCGATCGAACCGCCCATCCAAAATCTGCAATTTTTAGTCGGCCCTGTAAAATGGAAGTTGAGTGACTTCTTTAAAAAAAAAGGCTCAGCAACTTATGCACAGACACAGAGTTAAAAGTGTCAACAGCAATCAGCTCTGACATACCAATGTGGACAGCACAACAAATGATGTTCTTTACTGGTTTCTTACTCATATGGATGTGGACAGCCCAACTAATAAGGCCTCTGACAGTATTTGATACTCTCTATAGCGACAGAAGTATCTCTTCAGTAATCTCGAGAAAGTTACACAGGACATGCATCTACAAAGTAACCAAGTGTTCACAGCCATATATAGTACACAAGTGCAAGTCAGTATAATTATGTATGACCAGCAGTACTTACCAGCAAAACGTGTGCTATTAGTCAAAAAGAAATGGGACGCCCATGTACATTGTTCATTCAAATTATAAACCTTTGGGATGTCAAATTTTATACTGCACTATTTTACTTACAAATAATTACAGAGTAAGCTACTACTTATCTGCTATTTCGTCCATCTATAAAGCCGATTTAAAAATACAAGCTATGTGTGCCATAACCTAAAATTTCTCTACAGTTGGATTGATCACCAACGGTCATAAGTTCCCAACACATGAGATGCATAGTGCTTCAATTCACAATGTATAGCTCCTTAAATTTTCCACATATATCTTAATAAAAGTTCAGGCTACAAGGATATCTGGATAGTTTATGCTTGCAGCAAGACCAAGGCAAATGGGATATATTGTCTGTTTTATTTTATCTCAAGTAATTTTCACATATCGGCCATATCTATAACAAGAGATTGCGTAACTGATCACAGTGCACAACATGCATTTCCCGGAAACATATATGTTGCTTCATTAGAGCACAAAATGCTACTAAAATTACCGCAGCAATGCATAGGCCCAGCTATTGTTTAATCCATCTGTGGGCAGGCATAATTTACAACAATGTTGTAGTCGGATTCCATGTTGTTGACAAACATGGATGGCAAAAAAAATTGCATTTAACTCACTGGCTTATCAAAATATTGCCCCATATAAATTCTTAAAATACGCAGTTTCAGTTTGGTATGATAACACTTAACAGTGGCAGAGAGGCAGCAACTGCATGTAGAAGAACCAACCTCGATATCAAGGAGCAAATTTTCCGGCTTGATGTCCCTGTGAATTACCTGCTTCTTGTGACAGTATGCTAGTGCACCAGCAAGGCTTGCTACATACTAAAGCAAAATAAAATGAATTGGATCAACAGAAAATCCAGCGCAAAAATGGCAAGTCAGTAGAAAAGCAATGTAGGTTCACCATGTTTAACAGCCTGATGTGCTGTATATCAAAAAATGAGTACATGTCATGCTAAGCAGAGTGCAGGTTGACTCATTACTGTTCAAAAAATAGAAATATGGTTTTATTGTGTTTGGATCTTTGGGTTGGATGGTTTAGATCTCAGACTGAGCTGGAAGTGTCACTCCTGAGGTGAATTTTCTGTACTGAAAATGCTAGATTTGTTTTCACTCCCATTCATGAAAGAGGGGTGAGGCTTTTCCTTGCATTTCTAAAGATGTTCCGGAGTTCTTAGGTTCTTCAACTTGCAGTGAAATACATAGATCCATTAAACCCAATGGAAATGAATAGCTCATACCAAAATTCTTAACGATCAGACAGTTTACTACTTTCAACAATTAATGACAAACCAACATAACTAAACACAGATTGTTTCAGAACACCTACTAATGAATATACTAAGGTACTAAGAGCCAGTACTCTTTCAACTGATCTTTCTACCTCTCACTACCCCAATCGAAGTAATACCTTCACTAGTGAAATGCTAGGAAAAAAACGTATCGAATTTTGTGGGATTTTCTGTGGGGCTGTAAGAGCTCAAAACGTTCGAGCTTCATTGCAAGTTGAGATTTCAGAGAGTTTATTCCACAAACGACGGCGAATAACAACTCGGCTGATCCAATCAATAAACGGCACACAGCTGGGGGAAAGTAAGGGATGGAAGGGGGAGGGCTCACGGTGGCGGCGGCCCGCTCCGAGAAGTGGCCGACGCTGCGGAGGAGCTTGTAGAGCTCGCCACGGGCGGCGTACTCGAGGACGAGGACGACCCGCTCGGCGTCGTGGAACCAGGCGAAGAGGCGGAGCACGTTGGGGTGGTCGAGGCCGTGCTGGATCTCGATCTCCCGCCGCAGGTGCGAGTGGAACCGGTACTTCTCCAGCTTCGTCTTGTATATCACCTTGAGCGCCACCACGTAGCCACTCTGGATCGCCGCGGTTTTCCGGCGCGTCAGCCTCATCGGGGTTGAAAATTTTGGGGGGAAATCGAAGTTCGAAGGTTTGGGGGCTAGGGTTTGGAGGACCTACCTGCTTCTCGCGGCCGAGATAGACCTTGCCGAACTTGCCCTCGCCGATGAACTTGCCGATGTCGAAGTCGGAGAGGCTCCACTGCCGCCGCTCCATCGGAGGAGAGAGGGGGACGGAGGCGCTGCGGAGAGACGTTGGGATTTCGTAATGGAGCGTGCGGAAGCGAACTTAAGTGTTCGGAGTAACAAATCGATGGGGCGAATGTGGAATGGGCCTCTATTGAATTCGACCCGATCCCCATCCCTTCTTTTAGATGGGCCCAGTCACGGTGAATACCACCAAATACTAGTGCCGCAGCCCGAAACTCAATCAAAACAAATGTAAATACTAGAGCTCCTCTTCTGTGCGTCACGTGGCGGCGGTGAATTCAAAAAATGTTCAAGAATTTGAAAAAATGTTCAATATTTCAAAAAATGCTTGTGAAATTTAAAAAGGTGTTCATGATTTCAACAAATGGATTTAAAAAAATGTTCATGAATTAAAAAACAGATTTAAAAAATCATGATTTCAAAAAAAAGTCCTTGAAATTTAATAATTGTTCATGAATTAAAAAATTCTCACAAATTTGAAAAAATGCTCGAGATTTCAAAAAGGTTCATGACTTCAGAAATTGTTCTAGCATTTCATAAAATGTTCATGAATTTGAAAAAAGTTCATGAATTTTTTGAAAAAAATCACAAATTGGAGAAATGTTCTCGGACTTCAAAAAATATTAATGAATTTCAAAAACATTCACGATGTCAAAAAATGTTCATAGATTTGCAAAATGTTTACAAAATTTTAAAAACATTCACGATTCAATTTTTTTCTCATTTTTCAAAAAGTGGACGAATTTGAAAATTGTTTCCATATTTCTAAAAAGTTTATGAAATTGAAAAAAAGTACAAGAAAAAATAAAATGTAAAGAAGAAAAAGGAAACCAAAAGAAAAACAAAAAAATTAATAAAGGAAACCGATGGGAGAAAACTAGAGGAAAAAAACAAAACAGACGAAATGGCCGACCCACTACTGCGTGTTTGGTCTCTATACCTCGACCCGTGTGGGGGATAGGATTCTGCGCCAAATGCAAACGCATCATTTGGCATCGGTGGGAACCATCATCAAGGGTATTACAACCCCTAAAAAAATCAAGGGTATTACCAAATTGTAAAAAAGAGAGGAAATATGGTACATCCATGCTCCAATGTAAATTACACGAAGCGATAAAATAGGTTGAATGGTTCATGTTAGGACAGTGGTTTGTTTCCTGCTGGTGGTGCTATGCCTGTGTAGCTAAAGCCTGAAGATATAGGACTTGTCTTGTTGTTTCTAGCTTTGGAAGAATAAAAATGTATATGCCTCTCTGAGTTGCATACACAAATTGAACTCCTCAATTTTTTAGAGAAAAGGCATAAAGCCCGACTTCAGATTAATGAAGCCATCAACCGGCTATTGAACTCCTTAATCCATCTTCTGATCCACAAAACACAAGCAACACACCATTGAACATCCATCCATGCCATTTTCCCATGAACCATCCACAAAGAGCACATATATAGAATGAACACTGCCCCTGTATCTTAGAAACCAAACATGTGCAAGTGATCAAGGATATAATACGATAAATCCTACACTTCGAAGGAATTAGAAGAAAAGTCGAAAAGAATCGAAAGAAAAATAAAATAAAATAAAAAATAAATAGAAAAAAATAAAAATACTACCACGGAAATACTATAACTCAACCACAAGATAAATCCTCTTGTGCTTGAGTATGATAAGAACTATAACTCAGCCACAAGAGGTGTGTGAAATGGCATCAACATATGGAAATATTAACAACATATATGCAACAAGCACATAGGCTTAACATATGAAATAACAACGATGTTCACCATGAATGTCTTACCAAGACACCACAAAATAAAATACTCACTACAAGAATTATTAAAAGGTTCACAAGCTAAAGATAAGATGCAAAGCAAATAAACACGGGAACTTATGCTTATACCATAACTAAAACCCGAGGCATTGTTTTTGGTGGAAATATGGCATGGAGGACAGAGGTACATCAATAATTTCTTGGGACAAAGTTTGCATCCCCAAAGATATAGGACGACTAGGAGTCATACACATTGCCACTCATAACAAGTGTCTCCTTATGAAGCACCTTCACAAATTTTTACATCATCATGATTTGCCCTGGGTAAAATTGGTTTGGCAGTCTTACTATCCACATGGTGTGCTCACTTCAAGACCTTTGGGATCTTTCTGGTGGAGTAACATACTCAAGTTGCTTCCTCATTTCAAGCAGTTGGTAAGAGGTGTTATTGGACAAGGCAACACTATCTCCTTCTGGAGTGACAATTGGGGACATGGACCATTTGAAGACAAATATTCAGAGCTTTTCTCTTTCTCCTCTAAAGATAACTTGACGGTGCAAGAATTCCTTCAATCTACAGACACTTTGAAAACTTTCATACTCCTCTTTCAGCACAGGCACATCAACAATTACAAGAGTTACAAATCATCACTTAGGATGTGCAGCTTTCTGACAATTTTGATAGATGGATTTACCCTTGGGGTTCTGACTATTCATCCATCAATATGTACAAACTCCTGACTAAAGGAGAACCTGCTCCTCCCATTTTCAAGAAAAATTGGAAAAATGTTGCCATGCTCAGATACAAAATCTTTTTTTGGCTATTGCTGCATGATAGTGTCAACACAAGGAACCTTCTTCATAGGAAATCATTCCATTTGCCATCATACAATTGTGAACTTTGTCATTCAAATACCGAAGAAACATCTCTGCACCTGTTTCGGGACTGCAATTTTGCCCTGAGCTACTGGGAGTCGACCTTTGGGCATAGAAACGAAGGAATATAAGTTTATGATGAAACCACTTTACTGGTTCAAGATTTACCGGCCCCCATTGCAATGGAAATATCAATCATGGGATGCTGGAACATTTGGATCCAGAGGAATGGGAAAATCTTCAGATCTCAGCCACCCTCGATTCAGTCATGGAGAAGACTACTCAAGAATGATCTTCTCCTTCTCAAGAACGGAATAAAGAATAAATTTGAAGCTCCACTTTCAAGTTGGATTGACCAGTTTTTGAATTATGCATTCATGAATTTGTTGGGATTCACTAGAACAGGTGTTGGCTAGATGTATCTTTCTTCTTTTTTTATTTGACTGTATGTACATATTGGTTTTTTTTTTACTTTAATACATACACCGTAGAACGATTGTTCTACGGGTTTCAGTTCAAAAAAAACCTGAGGCAACCTAAATAGGACTACCTCTCCGCCTTGGCATCAATACATCAAAAAAAAAGAAATGAGTCTATTGCTTCCAATGCGTCTGCTTCTTTATGGTTTGATTCAACCACATTTGGATCACTGCAAATACACAATCCAATGTCTACTACCATCTCATTCCATTTGGAGGTGCTTCCATTGCGTCCCGCTGCCGTACACCTGATCTAACCGGTGACTATGTCACCACAAATGGAAAAGGATAACGATTGTCAACGGGATATGCGAGAGACATTGCAACTATTTACATCGGGAAACACCGTTACTGTTATTGTGATATCTAGTACCTCCTTGACGGGAATTTGTCTAGGCGTCGTTAAGTTGCTTTCTTCTCCTTGTGTGGGCTGGTCCGTCGTCACGTTGCTCACTTGTCCTAAGTCATGCATGAAAATTAATTCAGTATTAGGCTCATTAGCACACCTCTGTGGACTTCCTTTTTCAGATTGCGGATTGTCGGTGCTACCACCAACATCCTCCGCTACCTTTACTTCAGGCGTCCCAGACTCATCCTCCCGCTCATTAACATCTGCACTTGCATTACCTAGCAATATCTGTGTGGGTTCACCTTATGCTTCGGTATGTAAAGATGGTTGAATGTCCAAAACCACCTGCGATTTAAAAAATTAAGAAAAATCAGGAAGGTCAGTGGTAATGCCAAATGGTCACAACACACATATTAACTTAGCATAACAACGTGAACTAAAAGCAGCATACAAGAATCACAACATGTTAGTCTACTCATACAACAAGGCAGTACCTGGTATGGCTGGGTGGCTTCAGACTGAAGGGGATTAGTTGAGACCGCTGCAGTTGCCTCATCTGCCCTGGATACCATAGAGCAGGTGGAAGATTTGGAGGAGGGATGAACAGTGTCCTACGTATCATTTGGCACGGGAGTTGTGCTTGCGAAAGAAGCAATTTCAAGCACACCCGTTGCACTATCTTTTCCATCAACAAATAAAGCATTGTTACCATAACCATCACCAGATGTTTCAGCAGCGAAACATCTCTCTACAAATATATCAGCGTTACCATCTTCTTCCGAGGGAGATGTTGGATTTTTTTGCTACTGGTTCAATGTAACACGCTGAGTTTTATGAGCTGCGATGGTCGAGGTGACTTCTCACACACGGCGAGGATTCCCCATGGTCGGCGCCAATATTGACGTTTGAGAATCAACTTTCGACTATGGGGTATGACGGCCTTATATCGAAGGTCGACGTCCACTCAACAAAGTGGCACGATGATGTTTTTTTAAATAGTTTCAGTCGCCTCATGGGAGTGCGACCTACATCCTATGGGAGAGTCGTCGAGAGTGGTGTCCGGTGCACGGGGCACTTAGAGTGCAGTTGTTTCCGGTGTCCCATGATTCCCGACTAGTCCGAGCCTTACAAGGTCCCTCGGACTCCGTGCTCTCGGCCTTCTTTTGGCTTGTTCAAGGGGCTTGGAAGGGGGGAGTGACCCTCCACTTGAGTGTATTCAAGTGAGAGTGAGTGACTTACATGCCCATGGGGAGCTTTATATAGCCTAAGGGTCCTTGACAACTGACCAAGGCTACCCTTGAAGTAAGGAGGTGGGAGGGTAGGACTAGCAAATTTTCCGTCCTTTGGCCCATGTGCTTCTTGTTGGGCTAGGAGGTGGGTTTTGGCCCATCAGGGCGATAATCCCTACACTAGCAGAGGCCTTCTTGCTTGGGCTTGGGCCTCTTTGCTCTCTTTTCTTCTGCTTTGACTTATTCTTGTTATGGTCTTCTTTCTTTGACTAGCTTTGACTGGTCTTGACCGATGATGTGGCACTCCACGTAGGAAGGGGTGGCACCTTAAGTAGGGTTATGATCCGCTCCTACAACAGACCCTATGTTGTATTGAGTTGGACCAAAAAGACTGGATAAAATGGGCTTATCTTGCATTATTCAGGGCAATCGTATTATATATTGGGTAGTTTCTTCCAACCACCTAGATATTTGGTTTGCTGACAACCGAAATGGTACACATCAAACCTAAACAACATACTAACAAGTACATTACAACAATATTAAAAGGCCACATCATTGCATCAGGGGGTTGAAACCCCAGATCAGAATATAAAGTTTAGAGTTATAAACAACAGGGGCTTGCCATGCCCCCACACTAACATCAAACATCAAAACATACATGTTTTCATACAACAAGGGGTGTTGGAACCACTGATCAAAACAATGCTAGTAAACACTTTCAACTTCAAATTGTAGCACAAAACATAACATGATAGTCCAAAAGACCAAGATCACATTAACTTCCACTTGATGATCAAGCGAAGTACACACTCAAAGTAGCTCCAACACACTGCATATAAATAAAAGGCCACACCATTGCATCAGGGGGTTGAAACCCAGATCAAAATATATAGTTCAGAGTTGTAGACAACAGGGGCTTGCCATGCCCCACACTAACATCAGACATCAAAACATACATGTTTTCAGACAACAAGGGGTGTTGAACCATTGATCAAAATATACACTGCTACTAAACACTTTGAACATCAAATTATAGCACAAAACTTAACATGATAGTTCAAAAGACCAAGATCACCTTAACTACCACTTGATGATCAAACGAAATACACACTCTAAGATAGCTCAACCACACTGCATAGAAATAAATCACTTCACTCATCACATTCCAAACATTTCAGAGTAGCTTCAGCCATCAACTTGTAGAAGATGGTTACTTCCCACACAAACTTGAGGGCTAACCCGAAGTGCATACCCGCTTCAGCTCATGACCATTGACAAAATTAAGCCAACCTTTGTCCATGCACACAGTTTTGCTTGACTTCCTCACCTTCACGTCCCACATGTAGCTTCGAAAAACCCTCAGGTTCATGGTGAGGTGCCCACAATTCGTACCATTGAACATCCGTGCTCCAACCTTGTTTGGTAGAACTAAATGAGTGGATTCAAACTTATCGACAACACGTAATTTTTTGGGCTTTCCTGGGACGCTGCAAATGTCCTACCAGAGGTGGGCGACCTTATTATTGCTCATGACTATGCCCTCAATAGCAACTGCCTTGTGCACTGACCGAAAACTGACATGTTAAGGCTATGGGTTTACAAACATTTGAAAAAATCCATCGAAAAAAACCATATTGTAGATTCAAATTTTTATAGCATGTCTGTTTCTCCTAATAGAGTTGTTAATAACAATTTCATATGCAGCAGTGTGGTTCAATGTCCTTCCCCTACTAGTATTGAAACATGGGCAATAGCGTGTGACTATAGACGGGGCAAGCACCCTAAGACTACAGTTGTTCCATGAATTGCTTATTCTAGAATGTGAGGGGCATTACAGCCCCAGGTAGGAAAACTTTAATCTCAGATTATGTCAATAAAGTCAAACCCTCCATTATAGGTTTCCAAGTGTTGAACCGGTATGGGCCCAAGCCCATCCTCTTATCTCTTAGGGCCCAAGCCCATGTGAAGGGACTGACCTAGAAGGGGGGCATCCAGCCCTCCCGTTCCCAAGCTAAGCCGCCACACGAGAACACACTCGCGCGAGCCACCAGACGCACGAAGGCCACTGTCTGGAGGTACTCCTCTCTCCCGATCCAACATGGTATTAGAGGCCTGGGACGGCGGGGCCTGAGGTGCTGACGGCGACGACGACCGGTGAGGCGGCGGGGTCCGGCAAGGTAGAGGCGCGGATCTGAGAGAGCCTCTCGCGCGGAGAGGCTGCGTGGGCGACGAGGCGATGGCTGGGGCTGGTTCTTGCTGCCCCGGATCTCATCTCCCCCTCTGTTCTGCTGCGTTTCGGGAGGAGGAAGACAGGCAGCTACATCTGGAGCGGCTGGTGCTTCTCGAGGAGGAAAGGAGGAGAGAGGAGGACGGGCAGGGAAGGTAGCTGCAAGAGGAGGAAGAAGGGCAACTGCATCTGGGGCAGTTGCTGCTACTGTTTGCCCAAGGAGTAGGTCGCAGCAGCTGGTGCTGCTGAGGGAGAGAAGGGAGAAGAGAGTACTGGTCTTCTTTGGTCTTGTTGCTGTGTGCTTGACGCTGTGTTGGTGGTGGTGCTGCTACTAGTTGTGACTAGGCTGAGTTCTTTTGCTGTTGCTGCTGTTTGTTCCAACCAAAGATGGTGGAACCAAATGCTCTTGCTGAGGCTTTTGAGAAGCTCGCTAAGATACACACAGAGTCCAACTCTGGAGCCATCGTTCCTCGACAGGAAGTGGCTCAGAAGCTCGAAATGTCACCCCTGGACATGAAGCTAGAGGGGGCCACAAATTATTTGAGCTGGTCCAGGAGGGCTTTGTGGGCTGTGGAGCAGAAGGAGCTTGATGGACATTTTTTGGGCACCGTTGCAGAACCAGAGGACAAGAGTAGTGCAGAGGGAAAGAGGTGGAAGGTCATCCAGTCTGTACTTATGGTGTGGTTGTTGAACTCTGTGGTGCCCTCCATTGGACGCTCCGTGGAGGGGCTATCCACACCTGCTGAGATATGGAAGACTTTGTCCACCCAATACTCTGGCAAGGGTAATGTCATGCTCATTGCTCAGATTGAGGACAAGATTAGGTTGCTGCGCCAAGATGATGGCATGTCACTGATGGCATATGTGGCAGAACTGCAGGCTCTATGGGCAGACCAGGATAACTGTGATCCTCTGGAACTCTATGATGCGGCCTCCATCGAGTCAGGGCACAAGTGGATGGCACACAGGCGTGTGCTAAAACTTTTGGCTGGGCTCAAAGGTTGCTTTGATGGCAGGAAGGCTTCCCTGCTGCACCAACCTAGTCTACCTACCATTGCCGAGGCTATTGCGGCGATGACTCAAGAGGAGGTGCGCCTATCTCTTGGGCAGGCAGACGTGAAGGCTGTGCCAGCCTCGACATTTGCAGTCACTGAGCGCATGGAGTGGGGAGATCCCACCAAATGCCATATCTGTGGGGAGGTAGGTCACTGGAAGAGGGAATGTCCAACTCGTGGCAGAGGCATGGGATATAACAGAAGTGGAACTGGCAGAGGCAGGAATGTTAGAGGCAGAGGTGGCTACTCAGAGACCTCAGGGGGTCAGTCTTCTAGGGGTAGAGGTGGCTACTCAGGATACTCAGGGGGTCAGAGGGCTCACATGGCCATTGCAGGAGACACTGGGATGTCCAAAGGCAAAGATGTAGATGATGCTGTCTATGGAGACTTTGCTCACTGGGCCTCCACTGATGAAGGTAATCCAGAAAGAGCATCTCTTGCTACTAATGAGAGTGCTCCAGAGTGAGTTCTTGACTCTGGAGCATCTAAGCATGTTGCTAGTAAATCCTGCGTGTTCGAGTCTTACAATAAGCATCCTCCCTCTCACACGGGCACTATACAAACAGCTGATGGCACAAAACAGCCTGTCATAGGGGTTGGTACAGTAAAGTGCACTCCGACCATATCCCTATCGTCAGTTTTACATGTGCCAGCTTTTCCTGTCAATTTGGTCTCTTTCAGTGCTCTCATTGATCAAATAGACTGTCGTGTGATCCTTGACAAGTTCGGTTGCTTGATTCAGGAGCGACAGATGAGCCAGACGGTTGGGACTGGCACCAGGCGTAGGGGGTTTTGGTACATGGACCAGGAGGTGCAGCCGGACTTGGTGTGTGCTGCAACCATGGAGGACAAGGAGAAGAAGGCGATGATCCATCATTGTAGGATGGGTCATGTATCTTTTGATAAGATGAGTAGAATATTTCGGACAACGGAGGTGTCCTCAATATATTCTTTCACATAAGCATTAGAAGCATAGTTTTCATAACAATATTTAAGTATGGCAAAATTTTCAGATTTGTAAAGAGTGGCATCACACTTTTCAATCAAAGAAGCAATTTCATAAGCACCCTTAAAAGCAACAAATTCTTCAATTTGTTCAATATCATAGTAATTATAAACACCCTTGGCATAAGAAGATACGATTCCATTATCCTTAAACTCACATTGGAAAGAAAGGTGTTTTTTAGGATCTTCAGAACAACAAGTAAAATCATGTATTTCGCATAAATTCCAAGCATAGCAATTCAAATTATTAATATGATGCCTTAAAAGTTTCCCTTTTTGAAATAAGTGGTGTCGCACAAACTAAGCATGCTCATTTAATGATTTCCCTCAACTAAGCTAGTTGGGTTTTCAGCACGAGCACATAGGGATCGAAAATGATCCAAGTAGAAAGCTTCAGCAGTATGATAGATTTTGGGTGGTTCTTCAACCATTGGTTTAGCAGGTACAACTATTTTTTTGGTATTTTACGTTTCCTACCCATAACTAAAGATAGAAAACAAGAGCACAAAATAAAATCTACTCAGTAATAAAGCAAACAAGCACACACGAGAATATCAACCCCACGCTATTGCTCCCCGGCAACGGCGCCAGAAAAAGGTCTTGATAACCCACAAGTATAGGGGATCAATTGTAGCTTTTTTTGATAAATAAGAGTGTCGAACCCAACGAGGAGCTAAAGGTAGAATTAATATTCCCTTCTAGTTCTATCGACCACCAATACAACTCTACGTGCACTTAGCGTTCGCTTTACCTAGAACAAGTATGAAACTATTTTGCAGGTGATAGGATAGGTTTGCAAGAATAAAACTAGAAGTACTTTGCGAGAATAAAACTACGAGTAATTTGCAAGATAATAAAAGTTAGTTGTTTAGGATAAAGCTTTTGTAACACAAGAGAATGATTTGTCCCTAGGTAATCGATAACTAGACCGGTAATCATTGTTGCAATTTTATATGAGGGAGAGGCATGAGCTAACATACTTTCCATACTTGGATCATATGCACTTATGATTGGAACTCTAGCAAGCATCCGCAACTACCAAAGATCATTAAGGTAAAACTCAACCATAGCATTAAGTATCAAGTCCTCTTTACTCCCATACGCAACAACCCCCTTACTCGGGTGTAAGCTTCTGTCACTCTAGCCGCCCACCATAAGAGAATTATGAACGTATTGCAAACCCTACAGCGAGGATCCCTCACGCTTGCGCGACATGGAGGGCACCATAGGACAGCACCAAAATAAAACATACAACTCAAACCAATCACGATCATCAATCAACCCATAGGACAAAACGAATCTACTCAAACATCATAGGATGGCCACAAATCATTGGATAATAATATGTAGCATTAAGCACCATGTTTAAGTAGAGAATTACAGTAGGAAAAGAGATGTTACACCGCTGCATAGAGGGAGAGAGAGTTGGTGTTGACGGCGGCGAAGTTGTTGGTGTAGATCGCCGTCACGATGTTTCCCCCGGTGGCGCTCCGGCTCCACCGGAAGAGAGGGGGGGAGCCCCCCTCCTTATTCTTCTTCCTTGGCCTCCCCCCTAGATGGGAGGAGAGTTTCCCCTCTGGTCCATGGCTGCCATGGCTCCCAGAGGGGAGGAGCCCCTCCGAGATTGGATCTCTCTCTCTGTTCTCTTCTGTTTCGCGCTCCTGTTTTCTGGCCTTTCACCGTTTCTTAAATTTCCGGAGATCCGTAACTCCGATTGCGCTGAAATTTTAACACGATTTTTTTCCGGATATTAGCTTCCTTGCGCCCAAAGAATAGCACCAACCGACCTATGAGGGCCTCACGAGGCACCACGGCACGCCTGGCCCCCCCTGGCGTGCCCTGGTGCCTCGTGGGGCCCATGAGCACCGCCTTGCATTGATTCCACCTCCAAAAAATCACATATATTCCAAAATAATTCTCCGTAAAATTTTATTGCATTTGGACTTCGTTTGATATGGATATTCTGCGAAACAAAAAACATGGAACAAACAGGAACTGGAACTGGGCACTGGATCAATATGTTAGTCCCAAAAAACAATATAAAATGTTGCCAAAAGTATGTGGAAATTATAGGATATTGGCATGAAACAATCAAAAATTATAGATATGATGGAGACGTATCACGCCTCGGTGGCGCACCCGCGAAGCAACGGCCAAGCCGAGCGTGCCAACGCCGAGGCCCTCAAGGGCCTCAAAACGAGGGGCTTCAAGAAGAAGCTCGAGGCCTGCGGTAAAGGCTGGCTCGATGAGATGCAGTCCGTGCTGTGGTCCATGCGCACGACGGCGAGCAAGCCCACCAGCGAGACACCCTTCTTCCTCATCTATGAAGCTGAGGCGGTCCTCCCATTGGAGCTTAAGCACGGTTCCCCGCGAGTCCTAGCCTTCGACGAGGCGCGTCAGGATGGCTCGCGGGAGACCGATCTGCTGCTCCTCGAAGAGGGCCGCCATCAGGCCGCTCTTCGCGCCGCAAGGTACCAGCAGGCCTTGCGTCGCTACCACAGCCGCAACATCCGCCCTCGCACTCTCGAGGTCGGCGACCTCGTCCTGCGCAGGATCCTCTCCAAAGAGGGGCTCCACAAACTCTCACCTATGTGGGAAGGCCCTTTCAGGGTTACTCATGTCTCCAGGCCCGGCTCAGCCCGGCTGGAGACGGAGGACGGAGTTCCTGTGCCTAACGCCTGGAACATCCAACACCTCCGCAAGTTCTACCCGTGACCCGCACGCCTACGAACTAAATGGGGCTGTACACGCCCCGGAGCCTCTCATTGTGTTCGCCTGATGGGCCTGCGAGAGCTCCCGCCCATGCCCAAGTGGAAGCCCCATGCTCCGCGCTGGCGGAACGATCGACCCGCGATCATACCCACACCCCAATGGAAGCCCCATGCTCCGCGCTAGCGGAACAATCAACTGAGGGCGCCCCACGGGCTGCACCAACCTCAAGCTGACCCGTGCCGGACACGGTAGCGCCCTTTTTCTCGTTTTGATGTGTAACTGAAGGCGCCCCACGGGTTGCACCAACCTCAAGCTGACCGTGCCGGACACGGCAGCCGCATCTTGTTTTGATTATGTAATGGATTGCTATTTTGCTTCAGTAAAGCTCAGTTTCTTTGCATAGTGTTTCGTTTTGTCTTTGCCTCACGAGCTTCGCGCGCTCGCGACGTCCCTCATGAGCCTCACGTGAGCGGGGGCTGGACACGGTGCCTGTGCTCGGGTCAGTCCCAGCAGTGCTGAAAAACCCAAGCAACCGGGCTCTGGCTCGCGGGCCTGCTCCCGTGCACGCCACCCCACCAAGGTCCTTGGTGTCTTGTCTCCTCGCGTAACGCCCATGAGCGAATCGGCGAGCGTATGCTGCTCCCCTGTCATTCAGTATTCTGCATGCAGTTATCTCAGGAGCAGATCCCCTGAAGGGCCTCACGAGGATGCCTCGCGAGGTGGACCCCTCAGGGCCCCAGGGAGCCCCGCGGGCCCTGCCTCAGGGGCTAGCCACGGCGGCCATCTCAGCAGGAGATCTCGCGAGCGGAAACCTCACGAGGCGTACAAGTGACGACCTACCACACACTACCCTGCACAGAGCTAAGTTTTCTGCCTCGCGAGCCGCCCTCGCCGTCTCCTAAAGCTTTCCCCTCTAGCAACCTCACGAGCGCCAGCATTCTCTTGCCGCAAGCCGCTTGCGCATCAAAGGAGGGCTCCATGAGCATCGCACCTCGCGAGCCCCCACTAGCTCCCGATGCCCCTCACCTCCTGGCCTCGTTCGGGCATCGCGACCTGACATACCAGTGACGGCGAGGGCCCGCTTGGGGGCTGGATCCTGGTGACGTAGAGCATCAAGGCAAGTAAAAAGAGCAAACGGCCTCAGGAGAAAGCTTCGCGAGGGCACGAACATTCATTACAGCAAACCATAAAGTACTTAAACACAAAGGCATCATCTTCACGCCCCCACGGGGCCACATCGATCTAGTGCAGGGTAGCGAAGGAGAAAGGGACCCTAGGAGTGTGCGCCGTCGTCATCGCCGCTGTCGCCATCGTCGCCACCGGAGCTCCCGCCGCTGTCACAGGAGTACTTCCCAAGCAGCGCGTCCACGTGGCCTTCTACCGCCTTCGCGAGGCCGTCGCGAAGCTCCTCGGGGACGGGGGCTATCACCTTGTCGAAATCGAAGTTGGGATCGGCGTAAAGGAGGTGGCTGAAGACGCGGGTCGCCGCCTGAGAGAAGAGGCCACGGCACTCCTCCTCCAAGATGTCGTCCACCTTCTTAGCCCCATCCTCGAGCCGCTCCACGAGCTTGGTGGAGAAGTCAACGTAGTCGGCGTCGCGGGACTCGCGGAGGGCTCCGAGCCTCCCCTGGCAGATGGAGTTCAGGGCGTCGCGGGCTCGGAGCTCGAGGGAGTGGAGCACCTTGACGCGTTCGCGCTGCCGCTCTCGTTCCTGGTCCGCCTCGCCTCCGGCTTACTCGGTGACGCTGGCGGCACTCCTCACCTGACGACGAAGGGAGGACGGCTCGGCCTCGATGCCGGGACCCGCCTGCGGCACGGCCTCACGGCGGGCCTCCGCCTCAGCAAGCGCCGCCTTGAGACCAGCGGTTTCCTGCCGGAATCGCTCACGCTCCGTCTCGAAGGTGTCCTTCTGCTGCTTCAGCGCCTTACCGTGCTCCTCGGCAAGGGCCAGGCGTGCCTCCGCTATCTTCGTATCGGCGTCCTCCTGGGCCTTCTTCTTCTTAATCTCCAGCTGGCGCCCCAGCATCTCCAGGCACTCCCGCTCAGTGGCCTGCTCGGTTGACACCTTCTTGAGGTCCTCCGTGCGAGTCGCGAGGCCCGCCTCGCGGGCCGCAAGCTCCTTCTCTCAAGTGGCTAGGGCGTTTTCCCGCACGAGGAATGACTGCGCTTGCACGACATGTTGGTCCTGGAGCTCCTTCAGGCGGGCCTCCGCCTCCTTGCGGCGCGTGACGGCCGCTTCGGCCTCCCGAAGAGCACTCGCACGGACCTCCTCCGCTTCAGCAGCGTCCTTCTCGCCCTGTGCGCGGGCGCTTTCGTTCTGGCGCTGAGCCGTTTCGACGGCGACGCTAAGCCGGCGCCACCCGTCGGCAAGCTTCAGGCGCTCCTCGGCAAGGCGCGCCTCCGCGTCTTGGAAGTCTGTCCCTAGCCGAGCGAGCGCGGCCTTGGCGTCGCTCAAGGCTTCAGGCCTGAGCAGGGCACGGCTGCCCATGAGTGCCAGGGGCCAGTCCGAGTCAGGCCCCCTGACATTCTCCGTCGTCGCGGTCAGGGAGGACTCGGCGCCGCTTGCCAGGGGCGATGGATTCGGCGGCCCCTCCCCCGCGTTCGGCTGCGGCAGCGCGCTGTGGGGGCGCCTCATGCCTGCGACGGCGCGCCCAACGTTTCCTCCCCCCGCGCTAAGGGAGGCTTCTTGCGGGGGAGTGGGCACATCGGCCTCCCCCGTCGCTACTCCTCCCCTCGTGGCGGAGTCCGAGGGGGGGTGCATCCCCACCTCCCGAGGCTGCCTCCCGAGGCTCCTTCGTCTCGGGCTCACGAGATGCGCCCGCATGCGGCTCAGGGGGAACGACTGGCTCCCTCTCATCTTCCGCGTGCTCCGCCTTGGCGTTTGAGCGGCGAGCGGCCTCTCCAGGCCTCCCGGCACCCGCAGCAGGCATTGATGCCCCTTGCGGGTTAGGGGTCACCTTCGCCTTTGTCGTTGTCTTCTTCTTCTTCCTCCGGTCCCCGGCGGGCCTCCTGCGCAAACGACGGCTCTACTCTGAGCCCGGACATAGAGCAAGAGCATAAAACTCCGGGGGGAGCTAGGGGGACTTACTCGTCGCCGGCGGACCACTTCCTTTTCCTCTCCACGAGGGGCAGGTCGTCGCTGCCCTCGTCAAGCATCGCCCCGGTTCCGCCGCTCGGGCCCCCGGAGTGGTCCGCAGTGGACCCGGATGCGTCATCGCCTGCCACGAGGCCCTGGGAAGTGTCAGCCCCTTGACGGACCTCAGGCGCTGGGGGCTCGGCCACCCCCCGGCCGGGATCCCCCTCCGCCGTAGGAGCTGCGCTGTCGGCGTCGTCATCCTCAAAGTCGCAGAGGAGCTGACGGCGAGTGCGCGGTGGAGCCCGGTTGGCGTCCTCCCCCGTGGCCTCTTCTGAGTCCTCCTCGCCACTGCTTCCCCCTGAGTCCAGCTCCACCATGAGAGGGTTCTCGCGGGGCCCGACGTGGTCCTCCGGCACGAGGCCCCACTGGTCAAAGAGAGGCATCTCCTTGACCAGCTCCGCCATCTCCTCATAGCAGAACAGTGGGAGTGCATCCTCAGGCAGGCCCTCAGTAGGGGTGTTTAGCAGGTTCGCCAGGGCCCCGTCCAGCACTTCTTGCTTCAAGCTACTAGGGTGCAGCCTCATGGTGTCGCCCGCACCGGTGTACTCCCACATGGGGCGCGAGTGCTGCTGGAGCGGCGCTATGCGTCGCCGAAGGTACTCCCTGACGACCGACGCCCCCGATAGCTTTGCGGCCTGGTGCGCAGCCATCCGCTCCAAGACAGGCTCCATCCTCGGGTCGGCGAGCTTCTCGCTCCCCCACCGGGGGTTCTTCTCAGCCGGGTCCGTCGGGATCATCAGGAGCGGGCTGGTCCAGCGTGCGTCCATGAAGACCCAGCGCTGCCGATAGCCCTCCACCTTCTTCACGACCCTCAAGTTGATGATGTTGTTTTCCGTTCCCTTAATGGCAAGGAACGCCGCACATCTGGAGCGCTGGTCTCCCGCGGTCAGCCGCAGGCAGAAGAAGTGGCGGAAGAGCGCCACTGAAGGCATCACGCCCACGAAGGCCTCACAGTAAAAGGCAAACATGGCCAGGAGGAGGATGGAGTTGGGCTGAAGATGGAGGGCATGAATCTGATAGTGGGAGAGAATGGCGTAGAAAAAGTCCGAGAATGGCGGCACCAACTCGGCATAAACGCTATGGAGGAAGAAGGGGTAGGTCGTCGCCCCCAGGTCGCGCCGCGCGCGTGACCCTGGCCAGATCTGGGTCCCCGGCCACCAGCGGGAGCACCCGGTCCAGGCCCTCCCCATCGACGATGGAGGAGCGCTGTAGCGCCGCCCCTATGGCGGGCGCACTTGGGGACGGGGCCGCCGCCTTTCCCCTCTTGCCGGCGGGCGCCATCTGTGCGGCTGAGATGCAGATGAAGGAAGGGGAAGGAGGTAGAGCTCGGAGGTGGGGTCGCGAGGAGCTATGCTCAGGAAGGGAGGCATGAGAAGACGGGAGGCGCTGATGAAGGCAATGATGGCCCCGCATCGCCCGCGGCAGGCTTTATGTCAGCGCGAGCAGTTACCGAGGTGTCATGGGAGAAGTGGGGGCGTCCCCCGCCACATCGTGCGCCACGCATCGCGCCTGGCCCGCAGGCGGTTAGGGCCCGCGCCGTTGGAAGAGCGCCACTGAAGGCCCGTGGAAGAGCGCCACTGAAGGCATCACGCCCACGGGCCTAGTAGGCGGGAACGTGCGCGCCGCGGGCCCGAGGGCTACTGTCGGGCCCGTGGAACCCGGGGTATCCAGGCCCGTCTGCCTTTGGCCCAGGGCGCAACGCCTGGCGTGGGCCCAGCAGGCCGTCACCACCACACGTTTCACCAAGACCCCTCATGAGGCCCTGGCCTCCTGAGGACCCCTCCTCAGGGAGTGGCGAGCAAGGCTCGGCATCTTCGACAGCAGCCTCGCGAGGCCTTCTCGTGAGGCGGCCTCTCGAGGTGGCCTCCCGAGGTTTCCTCCCGAAGGCGCTCAAGACGAAGGCTGTTCGGTCCGGCAGCGTAGTCTTGTGCCCATCACGTGGGTGACGCGCGCGACGACGAACGGCGACAGAGGCCGTGCCAGCAGGCGCGGATGAAGAGGGTTTCCCCTTTTGTGCTAAGGGAGCAAGGCCAGCAGTCCACTTCCCAAAGCAACCCCAAAGGTTGCCCGATCGACGAAAGAAGACCAAGACGGCGGGCGCGTAGGGCGGAGGTCATCACCGAGCCCACCAGCGCGTCATGGATGATGCTTTGGCAGGCGAAGACCACCTTTAGTCAGGATAGCCTGAGTGTATGTCCCCTTTCAAAACCGCCAGGTGTGGCAACCCTTCCTGCCTAAGTTTTCGAGGGGGAATAGGACCAAGGCGGGTATAAAGGGACAGTGTTGCCGTTGTGGTAGAGGATCGATTTGGACCACCTCCTACCTTGTACGCAAGAACACTCTCTCGCCAATTGCAATCCCAACCAAGCAGGAGTAGGGTTTTACACCGCAAGGTGGCCCGAACCTGGGTAAACCGCCGAGTCCACGGTCCGCCCCTCGCTCAGCGCGCTCTCGCCGTAGCCTCGCCGTAGCTTAGCCGTGGTAGGAGACGAGAGGTAGAACGAGCTCACCCCAGTGTTCGAACCTCTGGGTCCCCGGATCCCAACTTCCGACAGAAGATATTGGGAATTCTCGTTCGTTTTCGTTGACAGGAAAAGCATACCTCCCAAATTTTTTATCTCTCTAATTTAAGCTTTGAGCTTTGGCACATTAGCAAATCTCTGCTTCCCTCTGCGAAGGGCCTATCTATTTACTTTTATGTAATTTTTATTTTTATTTGAGTCTCCATCTTCTCTTATAAAGCACCAACTAGAGAGCACTATTGTCATACTTGTGCATTGGATGTAGCTAATATGGAGTGTGTTTCATGAATGGATCAATGATTGAGCATAATGGGCTAGGGATAACTTTCTTTAGCGTTGATATTTTGAAAGGCATGGTTGCTTGTTAGTATGCTTGAGTATTTATATCTTCATGTCAAACTATAGACTATTGCTTTGAATCATTCAAGTCCAATGTCCATGCTACAAAAGAAAAGAATATATGATGAATATGATAGGCAGCATTCCACATCAAAAATTCTGTTTTTATCATTTACCTACTCGAGGACGAGCAGGACTTAAGCTTGGGGATGCTGATATGTCTCCAACGTATCTATAATTTTTGATTGTTCCATGCTATTATATTATCAATCTTGGATGTTTTTATATACATTTACATCAATTATATATCATTTTTTGGGACTAACCTATGAACTTAGTGCCCAGTGCCAGTTGCTGTTTTCTGCCTGTTTTTGATTTTACAGAATATCAATACCAAACGAAGTTCAAATGCCATGAAACTTTTTGGAGATATTTTTTTGGACATAACCAACACTAGAAGCTTCGGGAGAAGGCCAGAAGCCCCAGGAGGTGGCCACGAGCCACCAGGGCATGCCTGGTGGGGGGCAGGCGTGCCCTGGTGCCTCGTGGGCCCACCTCTCCCTCTTTTGACCTAATTCCACCACTATAAATTACCAAAAATCGGGAAACCAACAGAGGAGTCCACGAAATACTTTTTCCACCGCCGCAAGCTTCTGCTCTCGAGAGATCCCATCTGGGGGCCTTTTTCGGCACTCCGTCGGAGGGGGAATCGTTCACGGAGGGGCTCTACATCAACCTTGCTGCCCTTCCGATGATGCGTGAGTAGTTTACTATAGAACTTCGGGTCCATAGTTAGTATCTTGATGGCTTCTTCTCTCTTTTTGATCTTCAATACAATGTTCTCCTCGATGTTCTTGGAGTTCTATCCGATGTAATCACTTTTTGCGGTGTGTTTGTTGGGATCCGATGAATTGTGAGTTTATGATTAGATTATCCATGAATATTATTTGAGTCTTCTCTTTTCTCTTTTATGCATGATTGTTATAGCTTCGTATTTCTTCTTCGATCTATTGATTTGGTTTGGCCAACTAGATTGATTTATCTTGCCATGGGAAGAGGTGCTTTGTAATGGGTTCGATCTTGCGGTGCTCAATCCCAGTGACTGAAAGGGACATGACACATATGTATCGTTGCTATTAAGGGTAAAAAGATGGGGATTTATTCATGCGTGAATTTACTTTGTCTACATCATGTCATCTTGCTTAAGGAGTTACTCCATTCTTTATGGGCTTAATACACTAGATGCATGCTGGATAGCGGTCGATGTGTGGAGTAATAGTAGTAGATGCAGGCAGGAGTCGGTCTACTTGTCTCGGACGTGATGCCTATATACATGATCATTGCCTTGGATATCGTCATGATTATTTGTTTTGCTATCAATTGCCCAACAGTAATTTGTCTACCCACCGTATGCTATTTTCTTGAGAGAAGCCTCTAGTGAAAACTATGGCCCCCGGGTCTATCTAAATCATATATTAAAAACCCTAAAAATACCTTGCTGCACTTTTCTTTTATTTATTTTATTTTGTATTATTGTTTAATCTATCTATCTATCACCATACAATTTAATCTTGCAATTGACCGTCGAGGAATTGACAACCCCTCATTTGCGTTGGGTGCAAGGATTTGTTGCTTGTGTGCAGGTACTGCTAACGAGGTGTTGTGTGAGTCTCCTACTGGATTGATAACCTTGGTTTCATAACTGAGGGAAATACTTACCTCTACTGTGCTGCATCATCCCTTCCTCTTCGGAGAAAATACCAACGCAAGCTACAAGTAGCAGCGCCCCAAGATTTCTACCGGAGAAAGTAGGACGAAAACGTGCATCAACCCCTATGCATAGATTACCCCAATGTCACCGCGGGAATCCGTGAGTTGAGTGCCAAAACATATATCAAGTGAATCAATATAATACCCCATTGTCACCACGGGTATTCATATGCAAGATGTACATGAAGTGTTCTCAAATCCAACAAAGTATTCAATCCGATAATAGTGAAACCTCAAAGGAAAAACTCAATTCATCACAACAAGATAGAGAGGGAGAAACACCATATGATCCAACTATATTAACAAAGCTCGCGATACATCAAGATCGTGCTAAATCAAGAACACGAGAGAGAGGGATCAAACACATAGCTACTAGTACATACCCTCAGCCCCGAGGGTGAACTACTCCTTCCTCGTCATGGAGACCACCGAGATGATGAAGATGGCCTCCGGTGACGTTTCCCCCCTCCGACAGGGTGCCGGAAAAGGGCTCCAGATGGGATCTCCTTGGTACAGAGGCTTGCGGCGGCGTAAAAACTCATCTAGGTTAACTTTTGGGGGTTTCTAAATATATATGATTTTTCAGCGTTGGAATCACGCAAAGAGGTGCCATAGGGGGCCCAAGAGGCACCAGGGCGCGCCTGGGGGGGGGGGGGGGGGCAGGCGCGCCCAGGTGGCTCTTCTGCTGCTCTTTCGAAGCTTCCTGGGTCTGTTTCCTTCCAGAAAAAATCGTCAAAAAGTTTCGCTGCATTTGGACTTCATTTGATATGGATTTTCTGGAAAACCAAAAACAAGCAGAAAACAACAACTGGCATTGGGCACTAGGTCAATATGTTAGTCCATAAAATCATATAAAAATCATATAAAAGTGCACCAAAATCATACAAAACTGTAATAAACATGGCATGAATACTTCATAAATTATAGATACGTTGGAGACGTATCAGCATCCCAAAGCTTAATTCCTGCTCGTCCTCGAGTAGGTAAATGATAAAAGAAACAATTTATGAAGTGTGAATGCTAGCATAGTGCATAAGTTTGATCAATGATAATTTCAATCACTTTTCCTAGCATCATAACATCAACTTTTTCTCATAAAACTCATCATGATAAAGTAGCAATCAATTCACATGTTATGGTTCAAACAATGCATTCTTTTGAAACTTAACAACCCATGTTCTTAGTCACCAAACAATTGCAATTCAACTTAATTTCAACAAAGTCTAAGTAAGAGCTCCACATACTCAATTATCATATAGTCTTCTATGATTGCTAGTACTCAAAGCATATTTTTAGAACAAATAGCATCCATCGAACACAGAGAAAGATAGGGGCTTCATGTTTCGCCTCCCAACTTATTTATCATAGAGATAATTGTCAACAATAATAATTCATGATCAAATATATTTGATTGGCCATATGTGCCTGGATCTTTCCCCACCACATGATGCTTGCCAACTAGAGAATAATTAAGGTTGAAATGAGAAGTAATACTATTGAATCTTGCATAAAAGTAAATACATAAAGTAAAAGATAGGCCCTTCGCAGAGGGAAGCAGAGGTTGTCAAGCGCTTTTTATTTTTGGATGTCAAGCCCTTAATGCAAAGGAACGTCATGTTATATTGCCCCTTGTGATAGCAACCTTTATTATGCAGTCCGTCGCTTTTATTTCTTTACCATCACAAGTTCGTACAACGCTTATTTTCCCTTGCAATAAAAGATCATACATATTTTAGGAGCAATTTTTATTGCTTTTTGCACCGATGGCAACTTACTTGAAGGATCTTATTTAATCCATAGGTAGATATGGTGGACACTCATGGGAAAAAACCGGGTTTAAGGGTTTTTGGATGCACAAGTTGTATCTCTACTTAGTACGATTTTTTTGCTAGCAAAAGATCCTAAGCAAGCACCACATGTTGGAGGATTCATAACAATATAACTTCTATGCAAATATACCCAAACATAACTCATTACGTTGTCTTCCTTGTCCAACTTCAACTAATTTGCTCAAGTTTGAAAATAACTAATGGGTATTCACAATCATAAAAGATGTCCAAGATAATATATTTAGATGTGAAAGTTCTCTTCCTTATACTAATCATTCATGAATTGCTTGTATGACCAATATTGTGATTGTCAAGCTTCAATAGATTTCACTTTCTAACCCAAATGTGAAACTACTACTAGACATGATACAAGCATATGAAGCACATATAATTTCAACTTTATGATATTCAATTTATTCAACAATTTACTCATAGGATATAAGTGAAGAACAAGAGTAAATGACAAACTACTCCAAGAAGATATAAGTGAAGACCAAATGAGTAGTTAAGTAGATAGGTGGCTATGTGAGGACTCTCTCTCATTTAGAAATTTCAGATCTTAAGTATTTTATTCAAACAGCAAAGAAAACAAAATAAAATGATATTCCAAGAATATCACATCTCATGTGAAGAAGCAAAAACTTAGTCTCAACCAAAACTGACCGACAATTGTTGATGAAGAAAGGTGGGATGCCTACCGGGGCATCCCCAAGCTTAGATGCTTGAGACTTCTTGAAATAATAACTTGGGATGCATTGAGCATCCCCAAGCTTGAGCTCTTGTGTCTCCTTAATTCCTCTCATATCACGGTTTCCTTAAATCTTAAAAACTTCATCCACACAAAACTCAACAAGAACTCGTGAGATAAGTTAGTATAAATCAATACCAAACCTTATCATTCCATACTGTAACAAATCACTAAAATTATAATTTAACATTGCATACTAAATGCCTCTGCATATTTAATAATCCTAACCTCAAATAGAATCATTAAACAAGCAAACATATGCAAACAATGCAACTACAACAGCAATCTGCCAAAACAGAATAGTCTGTAAAGGGGGATTTAAAATTCATACTTACCTAACTCTAAAAATTCTGAAAAATTACCACGTGACATAGAACTCATGCATTCTTACTGTGTAAAAATTTCAGATTTTTATCATGTTCTGACTATTCAGGAATATTCTGTACATAATAGAAAACTTTCTGTTTTCAAACAGCAACACATGAACTTGCAAACTGAGCATGGTAAAGGCTATAATTGGCATTTTATTGAACTAAAAGATACAAAACATGATTATTTAGAACAGCAAGAAAATCTCAACAAATAAAATGATGCTGCAAGCAATACACATATCATGTGACGAATAAAAATATAGCTCCAAGTGAGGTTACCGATAGTGTTGAAGACGAAAGAGGGGATGCCTTCCGGGGCATCCCCAAGCTTAGACGCTTGAGTCTTCCTTGAGTATTACCTTGGGGTGCCTTGGGCATCCCCAAGCTTAGGGTCTTGCCACTCCTTATTCTCCTCATATCGATATCTCACCCAAAACTTGAAAACTTCAATCACATAAAACTTAACGGATCTTGTGAGATAGGTTAGTATGATAAAAATAAATCATCCACTTAGGTACTGTCAAGACAAGATTCATAATTGTTCTAACATAATTCATACTGTAGTCTATCATTTCCACAATTTATATCTCATAATATAAGCTATGGAAACACTAAAACAAGCAAACTATGCACCGAAAACAGAATCTGTCAAAAACAGAACAGCATGTAGTCAGCGATTTAAAAACCATACTTCTGTACCTCCAAAAATTCTGAAAACTTAGGAAAACGTAAAAAATTTGTAAGCCAATACTGTGTAAAAATTTCAGAATTTTCTCATGCTCCAGTACAGAATAGAAATTCCAGTACTGGACGCAAAAGTTTCTGTTTTTGCACAGAATCAAATCAAGAAGCATCCACACTATCCCAAAGGCTTTACTTGGCACATTATTGAAAGAAAACACATAAAACATGATTAATACAGTAGCTTAATCATTTGGACACACAAAAAATAGTAGGTACAAATATTGGGTTGTCTCCCAACAAGCGCTTTTCATTAATGCCTTTTAGCTAGGCATGATGATTCAATGATGCTCACATAAAAGTAAAGAATTGAAACACAAAGAGAGCATCATGAAGCATATGACAAGCACATTTAAGCCTAACCCACTTCCTATGCATAGGGATTTTGTGAGCAAATTGTTTATGGGAGCAAGAATCAACTAGCATAGGAAGGCAAAACAAGCATAACTTCAAAACTTTCAACGCATAGAGAGGAAACTTGATATTATTGCAACACCTACAAGCATATGATCCTCTCTCATAATAATTTTTAGTAGCATCATGAATGAATTCAACAATATAACTATCACATAAAGCATTCTTTTCATGACCTACAAGCATAGAAATTTTATTACTCTCCACATAAGCAAATTTGTTTTCATCAATAATAGTGGGAGCAAATTCAACAAAATAACTATCATGAGATACTTGATTGGCATAATCCAATTGAAAATTAAAATCATGATGACAAGTTTCATGGTTATAATTATTCTTTATAGCATACATGTCATCACAATAATCATCATAGGTAGCAACTTTGTTATCATAGTCAATTGAAACCTCTTCCAAAATAGTGGAATCATCATTAAATAAAGTTGTGACCTCTCCAAATCCACGTTTATCAATATAATCATCATAAATAGGAGGCATACTTTCATCATAATAAATTTTCTCATCAAAACTTGGGGCACTAAAAATACCATCTTCATCAAACATAGCATCCCCAATCTTGTAGCTTTGCATATCATTAGCATCATGGATATTCAAAGAATTCATACTATCAACATTGCAATCATGCTTACCATTCAAAGATTTTATGCCAAACATTTTATTGAATTATTCTTCTATCAATTGAGCACAATTTTCCGATCCATCATTTTCAAGAAAGACATTATAAAGATGAATAATATGAGGCAACCTCAATTCCATATTTTTTTGTAGTTTTCTTTTATAAACCAAACTGGTGATAAAACAAGAAACTAAAAGATTCGATTGCAAGATATAAAGATATACCTTCAAGCACTCACCTCCCCGGCAACGGCGCCAGAAAAGAGCTTGATGTCTACTACACAACTTATTCTTGTAGACTCGTGTTGGGCCTCCAAGCGCAGAGTTTTGTAGGACAATAGCAATTTTCCCTCAAGTGGATGACCTAAGGTTTATCAATCTGTGGGAGGAGTAGGATGAAGATGGTCTCTCTCAAACAACCCTGCAATCAAATACAAGAAATCTCTTGTGTCCCCAACACACCCAATACAATGGCAAATTGTATAGGTGCACTAGTTCGGCGAAGAGATGGTGATACAAGTGTAGTATGGATAGTAGATATAGGTTTTTGTAATCTGAAAATATAAAAACAGCAAGTTAGCAAGTAACAAAAGTGAGCACAAACGGTATTGCAATGCTTGAAAACAAGGCCTAGGGTTCATACTTTCACTAGTGCAATCTCTCAACAATGCTAACATAATTGGATCATATAACAGTCCCTCAACGTGCAATAAAGAATCACTCCGAAGTTCCTATTAGCGGAGAACATAAGATAGAAATTGTTGTAGGGTACGAAACCACCTCAAAGTTATTCTTTCCGATCGATCTATTGAGCCATCCCTATAAGTGTCACGAACAGCCCTAGAGTTCGTACTAAAATAACACCATATGATACGCATCAACCAACTCTAATGTCACCTAGATACTCCAATGTCACCACAAGTATCCTTGAGTTGATTATTCGATATGCATCAAACAACTTCAGATTATAATATTCAATCCACACAAAGAACTTCAAAGAGTGCCCCAAGATTTCTACCGGATAAAGTAGGACGAAAACATGCATCAACCCCTATGCATAGATTACCCCAATGTCACCGCGGGAATCCGCGAGTTGAGTGCCAAAACATATATCAAGGGAATCAATATAATACCCCATTGTCACCACGGGTATTCATATGCAAGACATACATCAAGTGTTCTCAAATCCAACAAAGTATTCAATCCGATAATAGTGAAACCTCAAAGGAAAAACTCAATTCATCACAACAAGATAGAGAGGGAGAAACACCATATGATCCAACTATATTAACAAAGCTCGCGATACATCAAGATCGTGCCAAATCAAGAACATGAGAGAGAGAGATCAAACACATAGCTACTAGTACATACCCTCAGCCCCGAGGGTGAACTACTCCCTCCTTGTCATGGAGACCACCGGGATGATGAAGATGGCCTCCGGTGACGATTCCCCCCTCCGGCAGGGTGCTGAAAAAGGGCTCCAGACGGGATCTCCTTGGTACAGAGGCTTGCGGCGGCGTAAAAACTCATCTAGGTTAACTTTCGGGGGTTTCTGAATATATAGGATTTTTCAGCGTTGGAATCACGCAAAGAGGTGCCACAGGGGGCCCACGAGGCACCAGGGCGCACCTGGGGGGGGGGGGCAGGCGCGCCTAGGTGGCTCGTGGGGCCCCTGTGGCTCTTCTGCTGCTCTTCCAAAGCTTCCTGGGTCTGTTTCATTGCAGAAAAAATCATCAAAAAGTTTCGCTGCATTTGGACTTCATTTGATATGGATTTTCTGGAAAACCAAAAACAAGCAGAAAACAGCAACTGACACTGGGCACTAGGTCAATATGTTAGTCCATAAAAATCATATAAAAGTGCACAAAAATCATACAAAACTATAATAAACATTGCTTGAATACTTCATAAATTATAGATATGTTGGAGACGTATCACTGTGTTGTCTATATCATCCTAGTTTTTGTTGCCAAATCAAGATAGAGACACAGTTCAAATCATATCTATTTAAGACAAAGCAGCATAGATAGAATATAAGTGTGGGAAACTACACAGCACTAACAACACTTGTAATGTGCATGACATAAGAACATAACTGTTTATACAATTGAAACTGAAATCAACATAGAGCAAGAAGTTACAACAGCAAACCAGTTAAAGAAACAGGTTTAAAACATACCTTTTGCACCATTGGAGTTTCAATTGGATCCTTCAAATTAGAAATTAGTTGGTATGAGTAAATACAGTGATGCAAGAGCAAAGGAGGATGCACCATAGCTACGAAATCTGACCTGAGAACAGTTGTTCTTCTGCTTTAAGCGTGGAGTTTGGGTTCACTGTGGTGGTCCTCGTGCTTTGGGCACTGCAGTTGCCTTACTAACTGCTCGTGTGTGGGTGCTCTGTAGTGGAGATGGTGCTGTGTCAACTGGAAGTGGGTTACTATCTGCTGGGGTTGGTGTTAGATGGCGTGTAGCTAGTTCTCTGGCCAACGGGGTAGGGGTACAATCTGCAAGAGTGTCGGTTATGTGTGGTGGGGCTGGCTCTTGGGCAAGTACAACCGTGGTTCTATCTGCATCGATGGGTAGCACCATCTTTTGTGAAGACCGTGTTTTTACTCCCTTAGATACTGTCATCACCCCCTCCAATTCAAATGGCTGATAAACAAGAAAGGAAATTGAAGGTACAGACATTGTATGATAGACAGATGCAGTAATTCACGTATATGTTGTCTAACCAAACAGGACAGCATGACACAATTTCACATATATGATGGCTAAGGCTAACTAAACAGGATAGCATGACACAATTTCAGATATATGATGGATAACTAAACAGGATAGAATGACATAATTCAACATATGATGACTATCTAAACAGGATGACATGACTGTCGGTACCAAAACCGGCAGATCTCGGGTAGGGGATCCGAACTGTGGGTCTAGGAATCGATGGGTAACAGGGAACATAGAGACGGCGTTTTACCCAGGTTCGGGCCTTCTCGAAGAGGTAATACCCTACGTCCTGCTAGATTATATTGATGTGTTTGTATGAAGGTTATAGAGTTGATCTACCTCGAGATCGGATGGGCTAAACCCTAGGCAATGGATATGATGATCCTCTATGGACTAAACCCTCTGGTTTATATAGACACCAGGGGGTCCTAGGGTTACATATAGTCGGTTACCATCAATGGATAAACATGCCGGTTACGCCAATTATTCCTTGGAGGAGACGCCAAGTCTTCGGAGGTTTCCTTCTGATACACGGGGTCGCCCACAATCCAGCCTTCCATCGACAGGTAGAGGGTGGCCCACCAGTCCGACCCAAGAGAGACCGGCCAGCGGCCCGAGTACCCCCTAGTCCGGGACACCCTCAGTAGCCCCCGAACTAGTCTTTGAAGCCGAGGTATATGCCGAACACCATCGGTTTTGTGGACCAGTTCCCTTCCTTCCGCGATACCGGCGTCCGTCCTGTACTTCCTCCGAGTCAAGTTTCCAAACATCGCCTAGCTGTACACGTCTCGAAATATGATTCGGTCGCCGATGTGTACCGATAACTTAGCCCCGAAGGCTAGTCACTTCGGTGTGAACAGTACCCTCCTCTGACAACTTTTACCGAAGGGTCACAGTATGCCACGACCGCGAGTTGTTTTATGAAAAAACTCGATCCGTGGTTCGAGGGAGTTTTTCATTGGCACGTCCCATCGATATGGAGATCGTGCCCTGGTTTTAAGGGATATGATCAATAATCCATCTCATCCCACGCGCGCATAATGGCACGGTTACATGGGGAAATGGCGAGGACTGCGGCGCAGTAAAGGGACCGTGGGTTTTACAGCCCATAAAAGGGGCACAACCTTTGTTCCTTTCGTACGCTCTCATTTTCCCCCTTCGCCATTGCCTTCCCCATCTTCTGAGCTCCAGTGCCCAGATCCGCTCTCCCTTCCAAGGACCTTTCCAGCCACCCGCTCGATCTAGCAATGGCGGGTGCCGGGTCCAAGGGCAAGTGGGAGGCCTCTAGCGTCACCAACAACGCCGTCTTGGAGTTGAAAAGCGCGGGCTACCTCCTGGCCAATGTCGCCCACCGTGCTCCAGAGGCCGGCCAGGTCGTTCCCACACCGCGGCAAGGCGAGAGGGTGATATTCCTTCCCCACTTCATCCGAGGCCTGGGTTTTCCCCTCCATCCCTTCGTCAGGGGACTCATGTTCTTCTACGGGCTTGATTTCCACGATCTCGCGCCGAACTCTTTCCTCCACATTTCGGCCTTCATCATCATCTGCGAGGCCTTTCTTCGGATCCGGCCACACTTCGGTCTGTGGCTGAAGATCTTCAACGTCAAGCCGAAGATAGTAGATGGCCAGCAGGCGGACTGCGGGGGTGCGATGGTCAGCAAGCTCCCCCGAGTGGAGTGGCCAGAGGGCACCTTCATCGAGACCGTCAAGGTCTGGCAGAAGGAATGGTTCTACATCACCGAGCCGAGGAGCGCGGATTGGGGGGCGATTCCGGCCTTCCGATCTGGACCCCCTACGAGGCTGGTCTCATGGAGCAAGAAGGGCCTCGACTGGGGAGTGAACAAGGAGGTGGCGTAGCTGCAGAGCTAGATCGCCAAGATGATAGAGCAGGGCGTCGAGCTGCCCAACGTGATCCAGATTATGCTCGGCCGCCGAATCCTCCCATGCCAGGACAGGGCCTCCCCCATGTGGGCCTACAAGTCCGAAGACCCGGCCACCGTGCGCAACTTCTTCCGCACCTCCCACGCTCAACTGTGGAGGGCGCTATTCAAGCCGCAGAAGGACTGGCCGGCCGAGGAGGAAGACATCGGACTCGACGTCGCAAATCCCCCACGGGAGGTATGAATAATTTGGTACTTATATCCGAACCTTTCCCTTTTGATAAGGTACTTAGCCCTTTCACTTCCTGTCCGGAGAACTGGCTGAAGAAGGCCGAGCGGATCAACAGTCCGGCGCTGCTGCCAGAGGGACCCAAGACGCCCCTACTGACGGCCATGCTGGCCGTGGAGCCATACGAGGCGCCGGAGAGGAAAGAGAAGAAGAAGGACCAGCAAAGGGAGGCCAGAGAGGGCCTCCGCTCCCGAGGACCCCCGGGTGCTAGATCCGAGGACACCAATCCTCCCTCCGCGCAAGAGGAGGAGAAGGAGCAGGGAGAGGACGGGGAGGAAGACGATTCCTCCCGAACAAGGAAGAGGGCGGCGTCCGAGAACGTCGAGGAAGAGCCGCCTCAACCCGCTCCCAAAAGACCGCGCAAGGCCAAGGTAGCCTTGTCCGGCGATAGCTCGGCTTCTGCCGAGGACTCTGAGGCCTCCGAAGAGGTCCCTCGGAGGATCCCCAGGGCCAAGCCGCAGGCTCAAAGGTACACGCTCTAGTAACCGCTTGACCGTCCTGAGTCCGATATTGATCATGTTTCCGTTTGTAATTTTGCAGCCCGCTGCGCGATCTCCCCGCCGATCGAGTCTCGGAGGGGGATTCTCCACCGGCGGCGCTAGCGGAGAGCGGGACCGAATCCCTCGCTTCGCCTCCCCCAAACGTCGAGGAGGCCGAGGAGGTCCTGTCGAGGAGGACCCCTCCCGTGCCGCACACAGGGGGAGGAGGCGATACTATTATGGCCGAGGTGAACACCTCGGTCGCCGATGTGGGATCGAGGAGATAGGTCTAGAGGGGGGGTGAATAGACTCCTAACCGACCAAATTAGCAGTTTTTAATTTCTCTTGAAACTTAGGCAGATTTTGGCACAGGTTAAGATCACTCCAATACTTTCTACACATGCATATCTAGAGATAGAGCAGCGGAAATGATAAAACATGCAAGAGTACGGAAAGTAAAGGGGTAGAGTATGGAAGATCAAACGCAGTGAAGACACGGTGGTTTTTGGCGTGGTTCCGATAGGTGGTGCTATCGTACGTCCACGTTGATGGAGACTTCAACCCACGAAGGGTAACGGCTGCGCGAGTCCACAGAGGGCTCCACCCACGAAGGGTCCACGAAGAAGCAACCTTGTCTATTCCACCATGGCTTACGTCCACGAAGGACTAGCCTCACTCGGGGTAGATCTTCACGAAGTAGGCGATCTCCTTGCCCTTACAAACTCCTTGGTTCAACTCCACATCAGGTTGGAGGCTCCCAAGTGACACCTAACCAATCTAGGAGACACCACTCTCCAAAAGGTAATAGACGGTGTGTTGTTGATGAACTCCTTGCTCTTGTGCTTCAAATGATAGTCTTCCCAGCACTCAAACAACTCCTCACATATTTGGCTATGGTGGAAGAGGGATTTGAGTGGAAAGCAACTTGGGATAGGCTAGAAATCAAGTTTCAAATGATAGGAATGGAATAGCTTGATCTCAACACATGAGTAGGTGGTTCTCTCTCAGAAAATGTATGGTGGAAGTGTAGGCACGTTCTGATGGCTCTCCTTACTGAGAAGGAGGTGGTGGAGGGGTATATATAGCCTCCACACAAAATCCAACCGTTACACACTTTTGACCCAACTCGGTGGCACCGAAACAATGATCTCGGTAGCACCGAACTGTGTAAAAGATATGAACTTTAGGAATCTCGGTGGGACCGATACGAAAAACTCGGATGGACCGAAGTGCAATGGCTAGGGCAATCCTCATCTCGGTGGCACCGATTGTATCAACTCGGTAGGACCGAAGTGAAACAATAAGGCAACAGAGAGTTGGCAAGCCATCTCGGTGAGACCGATTTGCACAACTCGGTGAGACCGAAGTAAGTGCAAACGATTACAGAGAGTTGGCAAGGCCATCTCGGTGAGACCGAGATCCATTTCGGTGGATCCGATTTGTTAGGGTTTTGGCAGTGCTATGTCTTGGATGAACTCGGTGGGGCCGGATAGGAAATTTCGGTGGGACCGAGTTAGAATGTAGGTTCTGGACATATTTGGGATTGAGAGAGTGGTTGAGGGTTTAGGAGTACTGTCACTAAGCACTTGAGCAAAAAGACCATTAAGCAACACCTCATCCCCTTTTAATAGTATTGGCTTTCCTATGGACTCAATGTGATCTTGGATCACTAAACCAAAAATGTAGAGTCTTGATCTTTTGCCAATTCTTGTCCTTAGCATTTTGAGGGGGTTCCACGTCCTCATGTCCCTGCCACGCCATTGTTGAACTTGTCTGAAATTCACTAGATAAAAGCATTAGTCCAACAACATGTATGTTGGCATGAATTACCAAAACCACCAAGGGAGCAAATGTGCTTTCAATCTCCCCCTTTTTGGTAATTGATGACAACATACATCAAAGCTTCAAATAAGGATATAGAAGAGGTATGTATGAAAGCTTTGAAGAAAATGTGTAACATGTATGAACTCCCTGGAGCTCCCCCTGAAGATGTGCATAACATGATGATATCTCATGGGAAATACATGCAACATGTATCTTGGCTATATGCATCAGAGCAAACATATGTATCATATAGGGTCCACATGTCCATGATTGTCTCCTTGCAAACATTATATACTAGCAAGAGGTCAATCATGTACATGAGTGTGATGCATATACTTACCTTGAAGTTCTTGATCAAGTACCTGAAGAAATACACTTGAGAAAACAGGGTTAGATAACACAAGATAATTTCTTCAAGAAAAGACATAAGATCATCAAGAAACCAAGATTGGGATGACATGTAGAGAGAGTATCACTAGAAGACTTTTTTTTGAAGCAAACATGTCCCTGAAATAAATAGTTGTCTCCCCTTAAAGAACTTCCTCTCCCCCTGAATCTGACATTGGATATTGGGAGCAGGTAGGGTGAGAAAACTCGAACAACCAAAGAACAAACTGATCATGTTTCTTCCCTCTTAGAAACATGTAACATTCTCTCCTCTTGTAAGGTGCATCTCTTTTATAGTGATAAGCTTTGATGTGTATTCCTCTCTCCCCCTTTGACATCAATTTCCAAGAAGGGACTTCAAGGTTATTGATCAAGTGGGTTTGGTCCTCGAGAAACACACTTAGCCTGTGAGTGGCTCTAGATGCAAGTAGAGGATAAGAATCATTGAGTGGAGCTGGAGTAGAAAATCTCAGGAAAAAATTTGACAGAAAATTCCTGAGAGCAGCCAAAATCGGTGGCACCGAGTTGAGGCAATTCAGTGGAACCGAGTTTGATGCAATGGAACATTTTGTCAACTCAGCTCACTAGGCAAAGGAATTCTCACAAAGATTTGCAATGAATTTTCTGCGAATCTAACTAAAAGGAAAGACAAAAAAACAAAGAAACATCTAGATGATTTTTTTAAAGAACACTCTAGCAAGAAGAGAACAAACAGAAGAAAACACTAGAGAACTTCATCTAGATGGGTCGGCGACTAGGTCACTTGATCATAGGTCATACTCTTAGTTTAAGCTCAAAATGGGGTTGCCATTTTTCCTTTAAGCATTTCAATGTATTCACATCTTGTTGAGTTGCTTTAGCTCATGTCTTTGAGTAAAGCTCCTCTAAGATGTGAGAACTTACATTGGGATTTTGGTGATGTCCATCATGTAGTTGAACTTGAAGTGGATGCTCTTAAGTTGAAGTTGGGAGCAATCCTATCATTTGTAGTTCATCTTCCTACATGGGTTAGCTTTGCAAGGAACAACATGTATATCCAATATGACAAGAATGACGCATATCTCAAGAATTTGTCAAAGGATATGTTTAGGCTGTTTTGTTCCTTGTTCCACCATCAATTGTTGATACTTGGGTTATGCAAGATTGCTTATGATAAGAGTGAGATGCAATCTTGTGGCATGAAGCTTGTCCAAGTACCTACAAAAGGTTAGATACAATACAAGGGAGCAAAATGTCCAAGATATAATATGATCATGAAAGGTATCATGGATTAGTCAAGAATGCTCATGCCTTTGTATGCATCCACATGAACTTCTAGTTCATGTTTGAAGCATCAATGATGTTCAATTCACTTCTCAAGTGACAAAACACTTTCTCATCAAGGGGTTTGGTAAAGATGTCCGCCAATTGCTTGTCGGTACGAACATGTTTAAGGTCAATGTCACCTTTCTCAACATGATCTCGAATGAAATGGTGACGAACCTCAATATGCTTAGTTCGAGAATGTTGCACGGGATTGTGTGCTATCTTAATAGCACTCTCATTGTCACATAGTAATGGTACATGTTTCACATGCACACCATAGTCTTTAAGAGTTTGTGTCATCCATAGTAATTGAGCACAACATGATCCCGCGGTAATGTATTCCGCTTCGGCAGTAGATAGAGATACGGAATTTTGTTTCTTGGAGGACCAAGACACAAGAGATCTACCAAGAAATTGACATGTACCCGAAGTATATTTTCTGTCAACCTTGTCTCCGGCATAATCCGAATCGGAGTAGCCAACAAGATTAAAAGAAGATCCTTTGGGATACCAAATGCCAAAGTTTGGTGTATGTATCAAGTATCTCACAATTCTTTTCACCGCCTTAAGGTGACACTATTTTGGTGCCGCTTGGTATCATGCACACATGCACACACTTAGCATAATGTCGAGACGGGAGGCACATAGATATAGCAATGAACCAATCATAGATCGATAAACCTTTTGATCAACGGGTTTGCCATCCTTGGCCAAGTCAAGATGTCCACTCGTGGGCATGGGAGTTTTCATACCTTTACTCTCTTGCATGTTGAACTTCTTGAATAAGTCCTTGGTATACTTTGTTTGAGAAACAAAGGTACCTTCCCTAGTTTGCTTGATTTGCAAACCAAGAAAGAATTTGAGTTCACACATCATAGACATCTCGAACTTTTCCGACATCAACTTTCCAAACTTTTCACTAAAGGAGGGGTTAGTAGATCCAAAGATAATATCATCAATATAAATTTGGCATACAAATAGTTCTCCATTAACCCTCTTAGTGAACAAAGTTGAATCAATCTTTCCAATCTCAAAGCCTTTTTCAAGAAGAAACTTTGTCAAGCATTTGTACCAAGCTCTAGGGGCTTGTTTAAGACCATAAAGAGCTTTATGAAGTTTGTACACATGATTAGGTTTCTTGGGATTCTCAAAGTCGGGAGGTTGTTTAACATACACTTCCTCCTCAATTTCTCCATTCAAGAAAGCACTTTTAATATCCATTTGGTAAAGAGTGATATCATGGTGATTGGCATAAGCAAGTAAAATACGAATGGACTCTAGTCTTGCAACGGGGGCATAGGTCTCACCATAGTCCATACCTTCGACTTGTGTGTAACCTTGTGCTACGAGACGTGCCTTGTTGCGTACAACTTGTCCATCTTCATCTTGCTTATTCCGAAACACCCATTTGGTTCCAATGATGTTTTGCTCTTCCTTAGGCTTCTCAACCAATGTCCAGACTTGGTTCCTCTCAAAGTTGTGTAGCTCCTCATGCATTGCGTTCACCCAATCGGGGTCCTTGAGAGCGTCTTCTACCTTCAAGGGTTCAACACTAGAGATAAATGAGTAATGCTCACAAAAGTTAGCTAAACGAGTTTTAGAGCGAGTGATTCTCCCGGTTTGGATATCTCCAAGTATTTGTTCGACGGGATGATTCTTGTTGACTCTTGCTCTGACTCGAGGTAGCTTTTGCTTGGGTTGTGGTGAGGCTTCCTCATCATCAACATCTTCTTCTTCTTCATTGATGTTGTCGTTGTTGGCTTGTGGAGGTGGAGAAGGAGGTTGAGGTGGATCATCTTGTTGCACTTCCTCATTCCCATCGTCTTGACGTGTTCCACTTGTGGATGCCTCCATATCAACTTGTCGTTCACCTTGATGTGAAGTTGGGGCTTCCACTTGAATAGACGAGGTACTCTCCTTCACTTCCATGGGGCGAATCTTGCTAATGGGCAAGTTTTGGATTGCTTCCGATGGTTATTTATCTCCTACATCAAGTGGCAATTGCTCGACTTGCGAGCCGTTAGTGTCATCAAACTTCACATCTACCGTCTCTTCAACTTTTTGAGTGAAGTTGTTGTAGACACGGTAAGTGTGAGAGTTCGATCCATAACCAAGTAGAAAACCTTCATGAGATTTAGGAGCAAATTTTGAACGACGATGCTTATCAAGAATGTAACATTTTGAGCCAAATACTCGAAAGTATCCAACTTGTGGTTTGTTACCGGTGAGCAGTTCATATGCTATTTTACCAAGAAGCTTGTGAAGGTAGAGTCGGTTTGTTGCATGACAAGCTGTTTCAACCGCTTCTGCCCAAAAATGTCTTGGCATCTTGTATTCATCAAGCATCGTTCTTGCCATCTCAATAAGTGTCCGGTTCTTCCTCTCAACAACTCCATTTTGTTGAGGTGTGTACGTAGCTGAGAACTCATGCGAAATACCCTCCTCATCAAGAAAGGTGTCCACATTGGTGTTCTTGAACTCCGTTCCGTTGTCACTCCGAACCTTCTTGATCTTCACTTCAAATTGATTTTGAGCCTTTCTTGCGAAGTTCTTGAAGATCTTTTGTACCTGCGATTTGTCATCAAGAAAGAACACCCATGTAAATCTGGAAAAATCATCAACAATGACCAAACCGAAAGAGTTACCACCAAGACTTTTATAGGAGTTGGGACCAAAAAGATCCATATGAAGTAGCTCGAGTGGTCTCCTCGTGGTCATAATGTTCTTTACGGGATGGCTTCCTCCAACTTGTTTTCCTGCTTGGCAAGCACTACAAAGTCGATCTTTGTCAAATATAACATCTTTTACTCCAAGAATGTGATCTCCTTTAACAAGTTTATCAAGGTTACGCATACCAACATGTCCAAGTCTTCTATGCCATAACCAACCTTTAGAAGATTTTGCAATTAAACATGTACGAGGTTGGGCTCTTTTAGTGAAATCAACAATGTATAGATCACCTCTACGAATGCCGGTAAAGACCATATTATGATTATCTTGGCGAAACACTTGGCAATCTACTTTGGTAAATAGAACATTAAAGCCAAAATCGGCTAGTGTAGATACGGAAAGAAGATTGTAACCAAGAGATTCAACAAGCATAACATTTTGTATGGAGCTATCATTGGATATGGCCACCTTACCAAGGCCAAGCACCTTACCCTTGGAGTTGTCTCCAAAAGTTACATACTTGCGTGGACCATCATTTTTAGCAAGCTCACGAAACATGTCTCTATCTCCGGTCATGTGATCGGTACATCCACTATCAAGAATCCATTCTTTTCCTCCGGCCATGTAATCTCGAAGATTTGCCATAAGACTGAGATTCCTCATGGTCTTCTCGATTTCAATATCAGACTCTTCATCTTCATCATAGTAGCCATGCTCAACATCATCATGCGTGTGATCATTTCCTAGGGTAATAGACTCATTAGTTTCATGATCATGACAACGTTCAAGTTTATGACTTCTAATGGTTTCCATGATAATGTTGCTAATAGTTCTAACATCTCCTTTGGCACGCATAAGATCACGAAGCTCAAACAAGCAATCATCAAACTTAGGATCACTAGGACTCATCTTGTGAAAAGCAACAGCCTTATGAAGAATCTTATTGAGACTCTTTAAGGAGTAATCAGGATATCGCTTTTCTAAATCATGCCATAGAGTATAAGCACATGCAAAGTTTTGCATACAACCAAGCACAATCTTAGGTAATCCTCTAATGATAAGATTGACGGTTCTAAGATTACGAAGCATGTCAATTTCCTCTTCATGGGTAGGATGCAAGGGATCAATAGGGGGCACATAAGGATTATGAATATACTTGCTCAAGTTAAATTCATCAAAGATATCAAGCATTTCATCCTTCCAAAAGTTGTAATACTCCTCATCGAGAATAGGCACTCTACGTCTAAGACTCCCCAACGTAGACACATCCATCTCCCTCCAATGGTGATGAAACCAAAGCAATGGAGACCAAGGCTCTGATACCAATTGTGGGATCGAGGAGATAGGTCTAGAGGGGGGGGTGAATAGACTCCTAACCAACCAAATTAGCAATTTTTAATTTCTCTTGAAACTTAGGCAGATTTTGGCACAGGTTAAGATCACTCCAATACTTTCTACACATGCATATCTAGAGATAGAGCAGCGGAAATGATAAAACATGCAAGAGTACGGAAAGTAAAGGGGTAGAGTATGGAAGCTCAAACGCAATGAAGACACGGTGGTTTTTCGCGTGGTTCCGATAGGTGGTGCTATCGTACGTCCACGTTGATTGAGACTTCAACCCACGAAGGGTAACGGCTGCGCGAGTCCACGGAGGGCTCCAGCCACGAAGGGTCCACGAAGAAGCAACCTTGTCTATTCCACCATGGCTTACGTCCACGAAGGACTAGCCTCACTCGGGGTAGATCTTCACGTAGTAGGCGATCTCCTTGCCCTTACAAACTCCTTGGTTCAACTCCACATCAGGTTGGAGGCTCCCAAGTGACACCTAACCAATCTAGGAGACACCACTCTCCAAAAGGTAATAGACGGTGTGTTGTTGATGAACTCCTTGCTCTTGTGCTTCAAATGATAGTCTTCCCAGCACTCAAACAACTCCTCACATATTTGGCTATGGTGGAAGAGGGATTTGAGTGGAAAGCAACTTGGGATAGGCTAGAAATCAAGTTTCAAATGATAGGAATGGAATAGCTTGATCTCAACACATGAGTAGGTGGTTCTCTCTCAGAAAATGTATGGTGGAAGTGTAGGCACGTTCTGATGGCTCTCCTTACTGAGAAGGAGGTGGTGGAGGGGTATATATAGCCTCCACACAAAATCCAACCGTTACACACTTTTGACCCAACTCGGTGGCCCCGAAACAATGATCTCGGTAGCACCGAACTGTGTAAAAGATATGAACTTTAGGAATCTCGGTGGGACCGATACGAACAACTCGGATGGACCGAAGTGCAATGGCTAGGGCAATCCTCATCTTGGTGGCACCGATTGCATCAACTCGGTAGGACCGAAGTGAAGCAATAAGGCAACAGAGAGTTGGCAAGCTATCTCGGTGAGACCGATTTGCACAACTCGATGAGACAGAAGTAAGTGCAAACGATTACAGAGAGTTGGCAAGGCCATCTCGGTGAGACCGAGATCCATTTCGGTGGATCCGATTTGTTAGGGTTTTGGCAGTGGCTATGTCTTGGATGAACTCGGTGGGGCCGGATAGGAAATTTTGGTGGGGCCGAGTTAGAATGTAGGTTCTGGACATATTTGGGATTGAGAGAGTGGTTGAGGGTTAGGAGTACTGTCACTAAGCACTTGAGCAAAAAGACCATTACGCAACACCTCATCCCCTTTTAATAGTATTGGCTTTCCTATGGACTCAATGTGATCTTGGATCACTAAACCAAAAATGTAGAGTCTTGATCTTTTGCCAATTCTTATCCTTAGTATTTTGAGGGGGTTCCACGTCCTCTTGTCCCTGCCACGCCATTGTTGAACTTGTCTGAAATTCACTAGATAAAAGCATTAGTCCAACAACATGTATGTTGGCATGATTTACCAAAACCACCAAGGGAGCAAATGTGCTTTCAGCCGAAGACCAAGAGGGAAGAGACCCTCTGGTGAATGAAGAGGAAGAGCCCGAACAAGCTGAGCTTTCTTCGAGGACGATTGCGGAGACGTCCAGGCGTCCAGAGTCCGGCGCCCCGGATTTCGAGAGGGAAGGAGGTGAAGCGCCGCCGCCACCCCCGCCCGCCCCAGAGCGGGCGTCAACCAGGTGGCCGGACGAGATGGAGGATGCTCTAACCAGCTCCTCCATCGCCGAAGAGCACCGTGCCCTTATGGGCGCGGTGTTGTAAAGTCTTCGGTTTGTCGATAACGGACTGAAGGAGGCCTTCAATAGCCTTCTCACAAGCTTCAAGGTGAGCGAAGTAATGCTTTTTCCTTAGAAAAATTCTTTTGTGTAAATGTATAACCTCATACACAGTAGCCCCCGAGACTCTGATTGGTTTTGAACAAAGCCAGTCAGAGGATCGAAAATCAATATCTCGGATACTAACCTGCGTAGAATAATGCACAGGCGTCATCTTCGGCCACAGCCGCCAATGCCCAGGAGTTGGCCGAGCTGAGTCGGAAGCTGAAGAGCTCCGAAGATGACCTGAGCTTGGTGAACAGGAGGTTCGACGATGCGCAAGGCATGTCCGAGCTATAGTCAAGATTACAGCCGTGGTTTTTTGTTTTTCCTTGTAAGTAGGTTTCAAAGTATCCTAACGGAGTTGACTGATTCTACTGCAGCTGCCGCCACGGAGGTGGAAAACCTCAAGGCCGCGTTGAGGACGGCTCAGCAGGAAGCGGCGGCGCAGAGGTCGGCAGCCGAACAGGCGGCTGCCGAGCAGGCTGCGGTGAGAACCACTAGTGAGAAGCACGAGGCCAGGGTGCTGGAAGTGCAGCAAGAGCTTGGGGATGCCGTCACAAGGTGTGAGGCCCTCGAGCAAAAGGATAAGGAGCAGGCCACCGAGCTGACCTCATTGGCGGCGGTGGCCAAGGAAGCGCGGACAGAGGCGCGCGGCTACCAAGAGGAGCTTCGCCAAGTCAGGCTCATTGCGGATGGTAAGCCGTATTTGTTGCAAAGTATCTTTGGAGGTAACAGGTTCGCGTTGCTCACGCGAGTATGGCGTTCCCTAGGCGCCTTCGCGGACATCCCGAAGAGTGCGGCAGACGCGACCAAGTTCTTCGCCGCTCAGGAGGGTAGGGCCGAGCAGAGGCTGTTCTGGGCGCAATTTCAAGCGCCCGAACACCCTCCCCTCCTGAATAATCAGATGAAGCAGCTGATGGAGCTGCATCGGATGGCGGAGCCGATGATGAAGGACCTCTGCGTTAAGCTATGGCCGGCGGAGCCGCTGCCGAGCAGCAACTTCGGTCTGGTGCAGAGGCTGTACGACGCCAGCTCCCAGATCGACGCCTGGAAGCGCTCCACATGCATCGAGGGGGCTCGGATGGCTTTTGGCAAAACAATGGTACATTGGCCAAAGATAAAGCCAGCCGAGATGGCCACCGGACCTCCACCGCCAGGGAAGGAGCATAGGCGCCCCGAGAAATACTTCCCCATCGTGATGGATGGTGCTCGGGCAGTAGAGGCCCAATGCTCAAAAGATGTAATTTATGAATAGATTTATTTTCCTTGTAGCCAAGGAGTTGAAACTTTTGCTTTATTGTAATGCAAGTTGTTGGCTGGGAATATAGTGCCTGTTTTATGTTAATTTTGACTCCTGTGTGTCCGTTTCTTAACTGAAAGTTACCAGTCGTCGGCTTCAGCCCCCAGTGCAGATACTGCCTGGGGTGTTTCCTCGTTACAGCTTAACCCTTAGCCGACGTCTCGGTGCCCGGAGGCGGTTGTATGTACGGAAAACAAGGCAATCAGACTATGCGGTTTTAGTGCTTTCACTTAGCCATAGGAGCTTGACTGCGGGGGCTGGTGACTAGCCCCCAGTGTTTGTGATATTCGGACGAGCCGCGGTTGACACCATCATCACATGGTTTCTGTAACAGAGAACCCTTCGTTTAACACGGACTAACCTCCAACGATTTTTGGTTTGACACAAGTCATCGGATCGCCGACCAGTTCTCGCTTATTGTGATGGTCAGTTTTCGGCTTTCTCCACTGAGGTACTTAACCAGGCTAGCTAGAAGTGCAATCGCAGTGGTTCTCCCTTTACCCTCTTAGCCGAACAGTGTGGAACGTAAGAGGGTAAACACAAGAGCCGGGCAACCCAACTATTGACCAAAGACGTAATTCGGAACTGGTGCATATAGTGCAATATCCGCGACGCCGAGCACATAAAAAAGTAAGTGCTGGGATAAAGTTTGAGGCAAGACTTATGTTCGAGCCCCCGGTCTATTAGCCGGTTACCAAGAAGGGGTGTATCGTAATAGTTTGCTTCGGCCTAAAAAACAGAAAGGAAATATGCAACGTGAATGAATGCACAATTACCAAAGAAAACTCGGTCTTTATTTCCTTTGAATATGTGACATCCAACCGTACAATCCGGATTGCCGAAGTAATTTTGATAGATACTTTTGAAGAAATAAATACATTAGAGTAAAGGTTTACACAGGGCCTTCATGAGTGGTTTGACGTCCCTACTACGCCCTGTTGCACGTCTGCGCCTTTGCTCTTTAAGAAGCTTCCGTGTGAGCGGAGCTGTCGACCGTATATTCGGCTGAAGTAGTAATATTCGGCAGACGAGCCCTTGGGAAAGGGTTTTGAGAAGTCGCCGTGGTATATCAGCTTGACGCTGATCAGGCCCTAGATGGTGCCCGTTGTCGATGTTGATTCGAAGACATCTGTTGGCCATTGCTTGGTCGAACCGAGCTCTCGGCCTATGTGTCACGTGTCCCCACAACTGCCCATGGAATTTTAAGCGCGAAATGGTGCACTCGAGGTACGTATTTTGCGACTAGGTGGGACGTGCTGTGGGGCGCGTGCCCCTATTTGGGGTGAGCATAAGAGTGCCCCGGGACCGAGGCTGTAGCTCGGGAGCGCTTGCGTGCGTCCAGTGTCTTGGCAGTAGGCTGGGCTTGCAACGCTTCTTCGGCGGCTTGGACTTCGGCGGCTAGAGCCGCCGTGTGTTCCTCTGTTCGGAGCGAGCGCTCGGTGTTACCGTTAATGGTAATAACGCCCTTAGGTCCTGGCATCTTGAGCTTCAGGTATGCATAGTGCGGGACGGCGTTGAAGAGGGCGAATGTGGTCCGGCCGAGGAGTGCGTGGTAACCGATGCGAAAGGGGACAATATCGAAGATCAAGCCCTCGCTGCGGAAGTTATCGGGTGAACCGAAGACAACTTCCAATGTCACGGATCCCGTGCAGCGTGCCTCGACACCTGGGATTACACCTTTAAAGGTGGTGTTGCTGGGTTTGATCCTTTTAGGGTCGATCCCCATTTTCCTCATATTATCTAAGTAAATCAGGTTGAGGCTGCTACCTCCATCCATAAGGACTCTGGTGAGGTGAAATCCGTCCACTATGGGGTCGAGCACCAGAGCCGCCGTTCCTCCATGGCGTATACTGGTCGGATGGTCTCGACGGTCGAAAGTGATCGGGCAAGCCGACCATGGGTTCAATTTCGGGGCTACCGGCTCTAAGGCGTAGGCATCCCGAAGTGCGCGTTTCCGCTCCTTTTTCGGTATATGTGTGACGTAAATCATGTTCACAGTTTTGACCTCTGGAGGGAACTGTCGGAAGTCGGGCTCCGGGGACCCAAAGGTTCGAACACTGGGGTGAGCTTGTTCTACCTACTTTGCCTCCTACCACGGTTAAGCGACGGCGAGGCGACGGCGAGGGCGCGCTAGCGAGGGACGGAATGAGGACTCGGCGGTTTACCCAGGTTCGGGCCACCTTGCGGTGTAAGACCCTACTCCTGCTTGTGGCTGGGATTGCAAGGGCAAGAGAGTTCTTGCGTACAAGGTACAAGGTAGGAGATGAGGGAATCGATTGGGTCTCTCTCCCCTCTCCCTCTCCACAACGGCTGCTCTGCCCCTTCTATCAGCCATGGTCCTCTTCCCCCTGGAAACTTAGGCGGGAAGGGTTGCCACACTTGGCGATTTCGAAAGGGGACAGGCGCTCAGGCTATCCTGACTAAAGGTGGTCTTCGCCTGCCAAAGTATGATCCATGACGCGCTGGTGGGCTCGGTGATGACCTCTGCCCTGCGCGCCCGTCGTCTTGGTCTTCCTTCGGCGATCGGGCAACCTTTGGGGTTGCTTTGGAGAGTAGATAGCTGGCCCTGCTCCCTTAACACGAAAGAGGAAACCATCTTCATCCGCGCCTGCTGGCGCGGCCTCTGCTGCTGCTCGTCGCCGCGCGCGTCACCCACGTGACAGACTCCAGGCCGCGCGGCAAGGCAAACAACCTTCGCCTCGAGCGCCTGTGGGAGGGGGCCTCGGGAGGACACCTCGGAATGCCGCCTCGCGAGGCCACTCGGGAAGCCGCCTCGTGAGAGGACCTCGCGAGGCCATTGACGGTGGTGCTGAGCGTTGCTTGCTACTCCCTGAGGAGGGGGCCTCAGGAGGCCAGGGCCTCATGAGGGGTCTTGGTGAGAGTTCGGTGGAGACGGCCCGCTGGGCCCACGCCAGGCGTTGCGCCCTGGGCCAAAGGCAGACGGGCCTGGATACCCTGGGTTCCACGGGCCCGACAGTAGCCCCCGGGCCCGCGGCGCGCACGTTCCCACCTACAGCGGCACAGGCCCTAACCGCCCGCGGCCAGGCGCGACGCGTGGCACACGATATGATGGGGGACGCCCCCACTTCCCCACGACGCCTCGGTTACCGCCGCGCTGACATAAATCTTGTCACGGGCGACGCGAGGCCATCATTGCCTTCCTTCATACCGTCCACCTCTCTGCGCCTTTCCTACTCGCGCGCGGTTCCTCGTGACTCCCCCCTTCGAACTTCACTTGTTCTTGCTCCCGATCCGTGCCTCCGCCACGCAGATGGCTCCTGCCGGCAAGAGGGGGAAGGAGATGGCCCCGTCCCCAAGCGTGCCCGTCCTTTGGGTGGCGCTGCAGCGCTCCACCATCGACGACGAAGAAGGTTTGGGCAAGGTGCTCCCGTTCGTGGCCGGCGAGCAGAACGAGAACCAGGCGATCCAAATCTGGCCGGGGTCGCGTGCGCAGCGCGACCTGGGGGCGACGGCCTACCCCTTCTTCCTCCACAGCGTATATGCAGGGTTGGAGCCGCCATTTTTGGACTTCTTCTATGCCATACTCACTCACTATCAGGTTCACGCTCTTCATCTCCAACCCAACTCCATTTTCCTCCTGGCCACGTTCGCCTTTTACTGCGAGGCTTTCGTGGGCGTGAGGCCCTCTGTGGCGCTCTTCCGCTACTTCTTCTGCCTGCGGCTAACTGTGGCAGACCAGTGCTTCAGATGCGCGTCATTCCTTGCCGTCAAGGGAATGGAGGACGGCATTATCAACTTGAGGGTCGCGAAGAAGGTGGAAGGCTACCGGCAGCGTTGGGACTATATGGACGCGCGCCAGACCAACCGGCTCCTGATGATCCCTACGGACCCGGCCAAGAAGATCTCCGTGTGGGGGCATGAGAAGCTCGCCGACCCGAGGATGGAGCCCGTCTTGGAGCGGATGGCGGCGCATCGGGCCGCAACGCTTTCTGGGACGGCGGTCGTCAGGGAATACCTGCGGCGGCGCATCGCGCCACTTCAGCAGCACTCGCGCCCCATGTGGGAGTACTCCGGCGCGGGCGACGCCATGAGGCTGAAGCCGGGCAGCCTGGGCCAGACGTGCTGGACGGGGCCCTGGCGATTCTGCTCAGCTCCCCTGCCGTGGAAACGCCGGAGGGGGCGCTCCCGCTTTTCCGCTACCCGGAGAAGGCGGAGCTGGTGAAGGAGATGCTCCTCTTCGATCAGTGGGGCCTCGTGCCGGAGGGCCACGTCGGGCCCCGCGACAACCCCTCGTGGTGGAGGTGGATTCGGGAGGCAGCAGCGGCAGCGGAGATTCGGAGGAGACCACGGAGGAGGACGCCAGCCGAGTGCCACCGCGCGCCTGCTGCCAGCTCATCTGCGAGCTTGAGGACGACGACGCCGAGAACGTCCCGCCCGCGGCAGCGGGGGCTCCCGACCTGAGGGCGGGCGAGCCCCCAGCACTCGAGGCCCGTCAGGAGGCTGAAGCCGCCCAAGGCCCGGAGGCGGGTGACGACGCGTCCGGGTCTGCCGCGGCACGCCCCGGGGGCCCGAGCGGCGGCGCTGAGGCGATGCTCGGCGGGGGTAGCGCGGGCATGCTGCCCGCTGGGGAGAAGAAGAGGAAGTGGCACGTTAGTGACGAGTAAGCCTTCCGCCTTCCCCTGGCGCTCTTAATTCTTGCTCCTCTATCCAGGCTCGAAGCTGAGCCACCATTCGTGCAGGAGGCCTGCCATGGACCAGAAGAAGAAGAAGATGACGACGAAGGCGAGGGTTACCCCCAGCTGCAGGGGGTGTCGACGCCCGCCACAGGTGCCGGGGGGCGTGGGGAGGCCACCCGCCGTCCCGACGCCGAAGCGGGGCGTATGGAAGTCGACGAGGGGGCAGTCGCTCCTCCGGGGTCACATGTGGGTGCATCCCACGAGGCTGCGGTAGAGGAGCCTCGGGAGGCAGCCTCAGGAGGCGGGGACGCCCTCCTCCCTGACCCCGCCGCGAGCGAGGAAGCGGCGACGGGGGAGGCCGAAGCTCCTATCCCCCTGCCGGGGGCCTCCTTGGACGCGGGGAAAGGAGTTGTGGGGTGCGCCATGACCGGCACGAAGAGCCCCCGCAGCATACCGCTGCGACCGAGCGAGGGGGGCGGCCCGGCGAGCCCGCTGCCCCAGGCAAGCGGCGCCGAGTGTTCCCTTGCCGCTGCGACTGAGAGTGCCAGTGGGCCCGACCCGGACTGGCCCCTGTCTAACACCCCCTTGTAATGGCTACAGTGATCACCCTTGTTAATGCCATGTCATCATGTTTAAACTTTGCATAAGCATCATTTGCATCATGGCTCAAATTCAATTCTAATTCAAATTGCAAATTAAATCTTAAGTGAAATTAAAAGTTGTTCAAAGATAGAAACTAAAATGTTCAAAATGTTGTAAATAATTCATAGGCAATTATAAAAATATTACCAACATTTATTAAATTGGTTAAGTGGCCCCACCAACCTCAAACAGTAGCTAACAGCAACAATTTAACACTAAATTATTTAATAGGATTTAAAATGAAATCATATTTTTACAAAACCAATTTCTGGTGGATGGGTATAATGCACTTGAATTATGAGCTAACTCACACATTTATTAAAATTGTCTTAGTGCCAGAGCAATTTGCAAAACAGTTGCTTAAACAGAAAATAGAAAAGAAAAAGGAAAACAAAAACAACTCACTGTGCGGCTGGGCCTTAATGGAACAGTGACCGGCCCAGCCCACCAGCGTGCCTTCTCCCTCCTCCTGCACGCGTCGGCTGGCGCTCGCATCCGGTCGCCGGGCGTCGCCGTGTCGTCGATCCCGCGGCTCTCCGTCGTCGTTAAGTGGCCCCCCGTGCACCTCGGCCCTCTCCCGAAACCCTAGCGCCCCCAAATCCCTCTCTCTCGCTCGGCATCGCCCTCTCGCGCGAGCACCCGTCGTCGCCGCCGCCATGGCCGTGGATTAGCGCGGCTGCCGGGCTCCGATTGCCTCTCCGGCGAGTCCATCCTCTCCGCCTGCCTCCCCTACGTCGGTCGCGCGTCTCCGCCCGAGCTCTACGCCTCCACATCGCGCGAATCGAGCTCGACCCCGAACCCGTTGCCATCGGCGATCCTCGTCGCCCCCGAGCTCTCCTACGCTCCAAAGCTTCCACGGGCCACCGTGTGCCGCTCGGTGAGCCTTCCCCCTCCTTCTCCCTCTCTCTCGCGTGCGGATTAGCCGCCGTAGCCATAGTCGCCATCGCCGCCCGAGAGCCCCGCCGCCGATGTGCCCGTTGCCGTCGTCTCCGTCATTATCATGCTCATGCGAGCCCACCGCCGTGCTCCACGCCTCCGTGCGGTCCCGTTGCGCTAGCTCTAGCCGTTCGCCGTGCCGTGTAGCCACCGTTCGTGAGATGGTAGAGCGCCGCCGTCCGCCGTCGTCGTCGTAGCTGCCATCTCCGGCCGAATTGGCCCGCGAGACCACCGTAGATCGACGCGGCGTCGACCAACCGTTCGAACGCGGCTGGCCGCGTCCAAAACGGCGCCCTGTGCACGTTTTCCGGCCGCTCCCGACGTGCGCCGCCGCTGATATGGTCGCCGGCGGCTTGCCGCCGGCCACCGCCGACGTGGCGTGGTCGGGCCCGCCTCTGGGTCACTGCCCCTGGGCCCCGCTGGCCCCAGTTGACCGAGTTGACTCGGTCAACTCGGCTGACTGGGCTGCCCAGTCACTGGCAGGTGGGGCCCATCACCCCTGTGTCTATGACAGGTGGGTCCCCCCCTGTCAGCTAGCCTAATCACTAATTAGATTAATTAAAATAATTAGTTTAGTTAAAACACTCACTGACATATGGGCCCCACTCTGTTAATTAGACTCTGTTTAGAGTAAATTAAAATGAAATTAGCTACAGTCTATGACATGTGGACCCCACATGTCAGGTTCAAACAGTAACAGCCCCCCTGTTGCGTGCTGATGTCATGCTGACGTCAGGCTGACGTCAGCACAGCAGTGTTCTGGATAATGTTGATTTAATAATTAAATAAATTTAGAAAATGTTTAAAACTTTAAAAATTCATATCTTTTAATCCGTAATTCAGATGAAAATAATTTATATATGAAAGTTGATCAGAAAAATGCCACGAATCCAAATATGCCATCCATTCATCTGTCACATGCCCCTAGCTAGCTGAACATGGAACTTTTTGACCGTTTGCAGTAGATGAATAGTGCACCACTTTAATAAATCAAATCCAATTAAATTTTTATTAATTCCCAAGAGTTAACTAAATCATATAATTAGATTGTAGCACCCATCTGCATCTCATTCTAGGCATGCCATGCATGAGTGATTGCATTTTGCCGTGAATTTATTGTTTCCTCTCCCCCTTCTCTCTCGTTAGACTTGGTGCCCGCCGACGCCGCTGCTACAGAGTACGACTACGTCCCCGACGACCAGCCGTCCGACGATCCCGCCTTTACCGCAGAGCAACCAGGCAAGCAAACCCCCTTGACGCATGCCTTTGTCACCCAATTCCTTCTCCCTCCTGCTTGCATTAGAAATTGCTGCTATTATGTTTTATCCTATTTCTGATGCATAGCCTGTCCTTGTAACTGCTTATGATAACTGCCAATTGTCCGAGCTGCTTAGAATAGGATTGGGTGGTAAACCATCTGTGGCCCCTCTCCCTTGCTGTAGTTGCTCCGCTTTAGTACCTGTGCCCCGTTCGAATGATCGACGGGCTGAGAACAGCACATCACCGCACACCCCCTAAATTGCTCGACACTACAGAGCTGGCATCGAGTGCCGAGGGTGATACCTCTTAGCTCACTTTCGATGGTGCCTCTGTAGAATAGCTTCCCGGATGTGTGTTATCGAGGGTGATTCCTCTTACATCACCTCCGCTAAGCTACCGTCGCGCAACTCCTCGAGTGGGAATCCATCGAGGGTGATTCCTCGGATTCCTCCTCGTTACTTGGACACACCGTTACTTTGACCTTTGTTACAGGCGGGTCCACCTCGAGAGGTACCCGCGGGGAAATGTAAAGTCGGGCTGGCCCCAAGGGTGCCCGCGAGCGAATATCATTAAAGACGGGTCGGCTCCAAGAGCACCCGCGCGATACTAAATACGCCTAACGGAACTGGGTATTTGATCTGAGTGGGTCGTCGTGCCCATTTCGCACTACCACCACGTGGGATAATGGTTTAATGGGGCCCTCTGCAGCGTAGTATCAGCCGAAAGCTCTTCAGACGTCACAGGTTACTTTGCGGGCTGATCGCCGGGATTGGGCTGGTTACGTCACTGGGTTGTCCAGTGTCGCGCCTGTTTCTCCGGCCAGTCACGTAACGTGCAGGAGTGCGGAGGGCGATGGCCCAAGACCCCTGCGCACTTAGGATTTAGACCGGCGTGTTGACCTCTCTGCTGAGCTCTAGGTCGGGCTGCGTTGTGTCGATCACCCGAGGCCGGGTATTACCCAGCAAGTGTATCCGGCCGGAGGTAATCGAGCGTGTTGGGTAACAGTAGTGCACCCCTGCAGGGAAGATATCTATTCGAATAGCCGTGTCCACGGTAACAGGACGCTTGGAGTTGTGCCCGGATCCATGACAACTATAAAGAGATGATGATACATGATAAACTGTTAATACTGCTCTCGGGATCGCTTTCTCGCAGGGTGTCGAGAAAGGATCTCAGGGCATTGCTACTGTATGACAACATGTATGCTACTGCTATCTATTCTCTTCTGATGCTGCAAGACTGCTTGAAGATGCTAGTCTTCGATAGGCTAGGCCTTTCTCTCTCCTCTGGCATTTCTGCAATACAGTCCACAAATACAGCCTTCTCATTTGATACCATTGCATGTTAGCATAGTTCTGATGTCAGTCTTGCGAGTACTTTGGATGAGTACTCACGGTTGCTCTGCTATTCTTTTTCCCCCATATCCAATTGTTGATACATCAGACGATGGAGCCCAGGAGCCAGACGCCACCGCCGATTGCTACTACCAGGAGAGTCCCGGAGGCCACTTCTATTACGATTGAGCCAGCCGACCAGGAGTAGTTAGGAGGCTCCCAGGCAGGAGGCCTCGCCTCTTTCGATCCGCTATCTATGTTTGTGCTAGCCTTCTTAAGGCATCTTGTTTAACTTTGTGTCTGTACTCAGATACTTTTGCTTCCGCTGATGCTTGTATGACATCAAGCTTGTGTATTCGAGCCTTCGAGGCCCCTGGCTTGTAATATAAAGCTTGTATTATTTTATTTGTGTCTAGAGTTGTGTTGTGATATCTTCCCGTGAGTCCCTAGGCTTGATCGTGTGCATTTGCGTGTTTGATTAGTGCACGATTAAGTCGGGGGCGTCACACCCTGGTCCCTGTGAGTGACCGCACTTTGCTCAGGCATGAAGCCTTGCGTGATGCCAAGGCCGTGCTCGCTCGGCTTGGCACGGACTTCCAGGACGCGGAGACGTGCCTCGCCGAGGAACGCCTGAAGCTTGCCGACGGGTGGCGCCGGCTCAGCGTCGCCATCGATGCGGCCCGGCGCCATGACGAGCGTGCTCGCGCACAATGCGAGAAGGACGCCGCCGAAGCGGAGGGGGTCCGTGCGAGAGCCCTTCAGGAGGCCGAAGCGGCCGTCGCGCGCCGTGAGGAGGCGGGGGCCGCCTAAAGGAGTTTCAGGACCAGCGCGCCGAGCAGGCGCAGTCGCTCCTCGCGCGGGAAGGCGCTCTCACCACCCGCGATAAGGAGGTTGCGGCCCGCGAAGCAGGCCTCGAGACTCGCACGGAGAGCCTCGAGAGGATGGCGATCGAACAGGCCACGGAGAAGGAGCGCCTGGAGCTGTTGGGGCGCCAGCTGGCCGATGCCCAGGAGGCCCACACGAAGCGCGTTACCGAGGCCAACGCCCAGCTGGAGGCCATGGAGAAGAAGGTTCAGGAGGATGCTGACACGAAGGTGGCGGAGGTGTGCCTGGCGCTTGCCGAGGAGCACGGTAAGACGCTGTCGCAGCAGAGGGACGCCTTCGAGGCGGAACGCGAGCGATTCCGACAGGAGATCACTGATCTCAAGGCGGAACTTGCCGAGGCGGAGCGCTAAGGCGGAGACCCGCCTGGGGGCCGCGCCGCAGCCCAGCTCCAGCGCCGCGGACCGGGAACAGGGGCAGCAACACGAGCGCGTCAAGACGCTTCACTCACTGGAGCTCCGCGCCCGCGACGCCCTGAACTCCATCTGCCAGGGAAGGCTTGGGGCTCTCCGCGAGTCCCGCGATGCTGACTACGTCGACTTCTCCACCAAGCTCGTGGAACAGCTTGAGGACGGGGCCAAGGCGGTGGATGGCATCTTGGAGGAGGAGTGCCGCAGCCTCTTCTCCCTGGCGGCGACTCGCGTCTTCAGCCACCTCCTTCATGCCGATCCCAATTTTGATTTTGACAAGGTGATAGCCCCGGTCCCCGAGGAGCTTCGCGATGGCCTCGCAAAGGCGGTAGAAGGCCACGTGGACGCGTTGCGTGGGAAGTACTCCCGCGGCAGCGGCGAGAGCTCCCACCATATAGCTGCTGGTCCCTCCAGGTAGTGAGTGATGAAAGGAACCTTATCTGCCTCATCACAGTGGGCTATGTCCAGTTTCTTCTCCATGGTCCTCAGCCAGTCATCAGCTTCCATTGGATCCACAGCTTGACCAAAACTAGGTGGCTTGGTCTGCTGAAAATCAGACAGCTTAGAGTGTGTCCCATTGTGGTTGTTCTGACCCACCAAAGTCTGCATACTTTTTAGAAATTCCATAAGATCTTGGTTTCTTTTCTCTTCAAACATTCTCATGATCTGATCAGTGGTAGGTGACTGTGGTGGTGGAGGTGGCAAATCTTCTGGTGGCTGCCTTGCCTGTCTGGCGGATCGATGAATGGGAGTTCCATCGCCGCCTTGAGTACTACACCTCTTCATCCTAAATTTTGTTCCCATTGCAAAATACCAAATCGATGATGAAAAGCAGGGTAGTATGGCACCAGAAAAGAAGCCAAATAAAGAGAGCAAATAAACAAAGCAACATAATTATACAAGGCAACCCAACATCATACATGACAAGCTAGTAGGGGATGATCATGACTGGACTGCTCAGACGGCAGTTGACATATGCAGGGATGCTATGATGCATGCACTGAAACTCAAGCCTCCGCTCTAGTGACGCCGGTGGCACGAACACTGATAGACTGAAGACTCCTCATCATCTGACTCTGACTCGGAATCTGAGCTAATGATGTGAACCTCGGCCTCCGGATCAAAGGAAACACGACGACGTTGACGGGGAGGTTCTCCCTCTGGAGGAGAAGAAGCACGACGTCGCAGCATCGGAGCAGCTGGAGTAGCTAGGAGTGAGGCCCACTCTGACGGGGTCTCACGTCGGCTACCAGACGAAAAGCCTGGCGGTACGAACGAACTAGAAGGTGTGTCGGAAGGTGGAACGGGTGGAGTATACACGGGTGAAAACGGGGGTGGAGGAGGAGACTGTGCTGCCGCAACAGCAGCAAGTGCCTCGCGAGCAGAAGTCAGCTCCTCGGCTAGAGAAGTGATCATACAGTAACTGGTGTTCAGATAACGAGATAAAACACCAGTAGCACGATCAGTCGCCGGATCAACGGTTGCGAAAAGGACTCGCCCTGTCATAGGTGACAGGGTGGGGTAGTGAAAGAAACCTGGATGAGTCTGCATCTCGACCTCACGGAAGCGCAAGTCAGTGGTAGCCGCCATCGCAGCAAACTGGATCGGCAACTCCGGAGTAGAAGCAGTTCTGCCCTTGGAAGAACGGGAGTAGCTGCCAATATCTGAACTCGTAGTCAGAAAGGCTTCCGCGTGATACTCGAATACTGAACCAGCAAGCTGCTCTCGGAACACCTGGAACATTGGGTCTTCGCCGTTGGGGTACAGCCGAAGCCAGACGTTACGAAGCAGTACTGGAAAAGTAAACGGTGCCGGCTCGTGATTGTAGTGGTACGGACTGGTGCCATCTACACTCATCAAACCAGTGGTTAGCACAATAAAAACTATATGCATTTCATGCAATGCAGCAATCAAATGCAACAATCAGATGCAGCAAGCAAGACACACCAAGACTCTAAATTACTCGCGGTTCTAGCGCCGGGTTAACAAGGGTGTCCTACAGTCAGCGCGGCTCTGATACCAAGCGTTGTGGCACCCCGGCTCAGAGAACCGGTTTACCAGTGTTTCCAACCCAGAGATCATGTCTTCTGGAAACACCCAACAACTTGGAACAGAACTGAACTGAACTTTATTGAAATATCTCGAGTACAAACTTGTAATATTACATCGATAGCGGGGCCAGAAGCACTGCACGTGCTGAGACAATATCTACATTATTTATGGAACATAGCAGGGCCTCGATACTACTGGGTAGACTACGGCGTAGCGGAACATAGCGCGGGAAACTCCATCCACAGGGACACTGCTGTGGACACGGCCTAGATAGCGTAGCACGAACCTTCGGGACCTCTGTCCTCGGCTTCTCCTGCATCTGGCATGATACGCCAGGTGAGTACTTGGAATGTACTCGCAAGCTCATGGCAACCAAAACAATGCAGCAAACAATAGCATGGAATCAACAAATTAAGTGATTAGGTTGCTCACTTACTGGTACCCAGTACCAACTTACTTTCATCTGGGTTGTCCCACAACCCTCGGAATGCTCACAGTCCACAGAGCACTTCTGAACATAAGACAAGTTCTTCCATCATTATTATCTTTACGGTTGACCATCCTAGAGAGGCCTAAACGGACTGTCTAAGACCGTGGACGCGGCTATTCGAATAGGTTTTTACACTCTGCAGAGGTTGCGCACTTTACCCACACCATGGAGCACCTGGCCTCGTGATCCCATTCGGGTGGACCGGGGGTGCTCCAACGAAACCTGCCTGACCCGTGACCCTTCTATCGTACCACCGACAATCATACCCTCCCAGGGTCATGTCCTGGGTGGCCCCTGTGTCACCCCGTGACACCTGCCACCGTCGTGGCCACTAACTGTCCCAAACAGGGACGCCGGCAAAATAACTCAACTGGGCTCACAGGATTATCGTCGTCTACCTGATCAGGGCAGCACGCACGCATAACCCTCCCTAGTTTGGTGGTACCGATAAAAGAGCACAAAGCCAGACCAAGTCAAGGCCATCCCATACCGGTAAATGTGGCTGCACGGAAAAGTCCGGGTAGGTGGCTCTTGATCAACCAACTAGGTTTAGTGTTGTCAAGAATTTAACCAGTATGAATATTTATCAGGAATAATTTAATATGGCAGTAGCTAAGCAATTAAATAATTTACTAGGAATTTAGCACAGATTAAAATAATGCATGAAATTCAATTAAATAACCAACACTATTGAAATGCTTCATGCAATGGATGACATGGCTTGCCTTGCTATGTTGGGTTGTCCACAAACTCCTGGGCTTCAAATCCAAAGTTATTTCCCTCTGAAAATATTTTTAAAAAGCAATTGAAAATGTCACATGCTACTGTTTTGAGCACCATAAATTCTGTGAACATGGGAAAAATACCAAATTTGGCCAGAAAATAGAGGAGCTCAAGACAAACCAGATGCAAAAAGAATCAATTGATTTGGGCTTATGGTTTCAAAGTTATGAACGGTCAAAGTTTCTGGTCAACTCTGGAAATAAACAGAAAAACAGAAAATCTCTCAGGGGGCCACGTCGAAGGCGTAATCCGCTCAAGACAAACCAGATGCAAAAAGAATCAATTGGGTTGGGCTTACGGTTTAAAAGTTATGAACGGTCAAAGTTTCTGGTCAACTATGGAAATAAACAGAAAAACAAAAAATCTCTCAGGGGGCCACGTCAAAGACATAATCCGCCCGGGCGTCTCCACTTACCCCTTCGACGTGTGGCTGACGAGCGGGCCCCGCGGTCAGGTTTAAACGGGGGAGGAGGGAAACAGAGAGAGAGTGGGACTCCGGCGACGGTCGCCGGCGATGTGGTCGGCGGCGAGGTCGGGAGAGAGCAGGGATGGAACGAGCGCTTAGAGACGGACACGCACGTACCGGTGGCTTCACGAGAGGTGGCCGGACGGCGTCGTCCCCTTCTTCTCCGGCGGCGGCGGCGCTCGGGTGGCGTCGGAGACGGCGGTTCCGGCGAGGATTCGGTCGGGCAAGCGGTCGAGTAGAGTCAGGGGAGCGAGCTGAGTTCGATGGTGAAGTTGGTGGAGGCTGGGAGAGAGTGAATCGGCGGGGAGGCAGAGCTCGGTGGCGGCGGTGCTCCGGCGAGATTCGAGGCCAGAGGGCCTCTCGGCCATGGCTCGGGCTCGGGGAGGTCGATTAGGAGGTGGAGGAGGTGGGTGAGGAGCTCGGGAGAGGTCGGGGAGGGGTATTTATAGGAGGGGGCGAGCTCGGGAGATCTATCTGGAAATGGCGGGAACCGGGACACGTCGCCGGCGTCGCGACGTTGAGCTGGCTGGCCGGGAGCGGGCGACGAGACGGGAGAGGGCAGGGAGGAGTTAAGGCGCGGTGGAAGCTAGCGGAGGAAGAGGACGCGCCGCACGCCACAGTGCAGCCACAGGCGGCACAGTGGCCGGGTACCGTGGCGGCCGTCGAGGGCGATTCCGGCGAGGAGAAGGATCGGGAGAGGGCTACGTGGATGGCATCGGCGATGTCGGCACTCCCAGACATGAAATGGCAGCACGGGGCCTCTGGAATGACCTCGGCCGTCGCCGGCGAGGTGCAGAACACGCGTACTGGCATGCCAGTACCGTGCTCACCACGGGAAGTGATGTCTCGAGGCCGTCCAAGTCCAGCGCACCGTGTCTAGGGCCTTCTACTTTGATCATCTAGCCTCCCTGTGCCTCTGGTTCGACTAGGTTCACTCTGAACCGAAGTGTAGCTTCAGCTACAGTTTCTGACAGCAGAATTGAGAGAGATCTAGAGGAGTGGTGAGCTGAGGATGGAGCCAAAGGAGATGTCTGGGATGATCTATGTTGGAAGTACTATGAGCTGGCAAAGATTGAGAAGATTTGATCAAGAATTGAATATAGTTCATGTACAAGTGCTGCTACTGGACCAGAAGAGAGATGAGCTTGATACACTCAACTGGTTGATCTCCTGGGGCTGAAATTTGGTGTGGCAGGGTTATTTGGTGAGGAGAAGATGCCATAAAAATTTCATCTCAATTGGAACCCTCTAGCTGGTACTTCCTTCACAGAGGTTCCAACCGAACAGATACTTGGCAGAATATTGGTGATGAAAATTTGTACTGGACAAGATGATATTTTTGGATATTGTGGAAAGATAGGTTCCCTAATATCTCAGGGAGTTTTCTGGGAATTAACTGAGTAGGGAAAATATGAGCTCCTTCACAAAGGGCCAGTACTGTCCAGAGAGCAAATGGAGTTTTCTGGAATAAACTTTGTACTGGACCATGAAATGTTTTTGGAGATTGTAGGAGTAGATGATGTCAAGAAGGTCTGGGATTAATTTGGGATTTTTCTGATCACCAGAACTATAGGTTGCTTTGTAACCCATAGTGATGACAGATTTTCCCAAAGGAAGAAAATGAATATTTGGGAAAGATAAAGAATTGGAAATTGGTCCAGATGGTGAGTGGCAAGGTTTTGGCAAGATGCTGAGGGCTTTGGATTACTAAGAGGAATTCATAAGTCCAAAGTCTACTGAAAAGGTTCAAAATCCAACCAAATTGCAAATAAAGCCGGAAAGATTTCGAAAAGAAAAAGTTGCCAAAAACTAGGGTGTCACAAACCTACCCCCCTTAGAATGAATCTCGTCCTTGAGATTCGGTTGCTCAGGGAACAAGTGTGGATATGCTGATCTCAGAAAATCCTTTCTTTCCCAGGTAGCTTCTTCCTCCGTATGATGATCCCATAGTACCTTATAAAACTTAATTGTCTTACTCCTGGTAGTCCTTGCCATCTCATCCAATATTCTGACAGGTCTTTCCTCGTATGTCAGATCTTTGGTCAATTCCAGCTCACTCATATCTGCCTGCTTGATCGGGGGTGCAATGCACTTTCTCAACTGTGATATGTGGAAGACGTCGTGAACGTTCGACAACTCTGGTGGTAACTCTAGCTAATAGGCCACTCTGCCTCTTCTAGCCATGACTGGAAAGGGTCCGATATACCTCGGTGCCAGCTTTCCTCGGGTGTGAAACCTTTTTATTCCTTTCATGGGGGTTACTCGGAGATACGCATATTCTCCGGGCTCAAAAGTTACTTCCCGATGCTTCGGGTCATAGTAGCTCTTTTGTCGGGACTTGACTGCTCGAAGACGCTCCTGAATATCCTTGACTTGCTTCTCAGCCTCGAGCATCAAATCTGTGCCGAAGATACGGCTGTCTCCTGTCTGAGACCAATTCAAAGGAGTGCGGCATTTCCGTCCGTACAAAGCCTCAAATGGTGACATCTTGAGACTTGACTGATAGCTGTTATTGTAGGAGAATTCTGCATAGGGTAGACTATCCTCCCATTTGGGTCCATGGGCGAGAGCACAGGACCGAAGCATATCTTCCACTATCTGATTCACATGTTCTGTCTGCCCATCTGTCTGTGGATGATATGCCGTACTATGCTTTAGCACAGTTCCCAGGGCTTGATGCAGTCGCAGCCAAAATGCTGAGGTAAACAGGGAGCCTCTATCTGATGTGATAGACTTGGGTACTCCATGAAGGCTGACTATCCGGGACATATAGAGCTGTGCGAGCTGATTCGCGTTGAAAGTGGTCTTTACCGGAAGGAAGTGAGCCACTTTCGTAAGTATGTCCACGATGACCCAGATAGCATCATGGCCTCTTGTTGACTTGGGTAGTCCAACAATGAAGTCCATGCATATGCCATCCCATTTCCATTGGGGAACTGGTAAAGGTTGCAGTAGCCCAGCGGGTTTCTGGTGCTCAGCCTTGACTCTGTTGCAGATGTCACAACATGCGACATAGTATGCTATGTCCCTTCGCATTCCTGGCCACCAAAAGGTTTCTCGCAAGTCCTGATACATTTTTGTTCCTCCCGGATGGATAGAATATGCAGATTCATGTGCCTCTCTGAGTATTTGTTGTCTCAGGCTGTCTTGATCAGGCACACATATTCGGTTTTCAAACCATACCGTGTCCTGGTCATCGATTCGGAAGGACTTGGCCTTTCCTAGCGGAATGCGCTCTCTGATTTCTTGTATTTCTTGGTCTGATTTCTGAGCTGCTTTAATTTCTTCCATAAGTGTTGGAGTAATTTCCATTGTATCCGGGCTAGTTGGGCCGCATAACACCATATTCAACTTGGCAAACTCTTCCTGCAGCCTCGGATGCATTCCCTGCATGAGTGCATTCAGGGTACCTTGCTTTCTGCTGAGGGCATCGGCGACCACATTGGCTTTTCCCGGATGATAATTAATCCCAAGGTCATAATCCTTGACCAATTCAAGCCATCTTCTCTGCCTGAGATTCAGGTCAGGTTGGGTGAAAATATACTTGAGACTCTTATGGTCCGTGTATATTTCACATCGTTGCCCAATGAGATAATGCCTCCAAATCTTCAGTGCATGTACCACGGCTGCCAATTCCAAGTCATGAGTGGGATAATTCTCTTCATGAGGTCGTAGCTGTCTAGATGCATAGGCTACAACCTTTCCCTCTTGCATTAACACGCAGCCGATTCCACGCCTGGAAGCATCACAATATATGTCGAAGCTCTTGTGAATGTCCGGAAGAACTAACACAGGGGCGGTGGTTAGCCTCGTCTTTAGCTCCATAAAGCTGCTGTCACATTCTTCCGTCCAGGCAAATTTGTGGTTCTTCTTTAGCAGTTCTGTCAATGGTTTGGCTATTTTGAGAAGCCTTCGATGAAGCAACGGTAGTAGCCTGCCAATCCCAGAAAGCTACGGACTTCCGTTACTGTGGCTGGGGTCTTCCAGTTTAATACCGCAGTCACTTTACTGGGGTCGGCAGCCACACCCTGTTCTGAAAGAATATGTCCCAGAAATCCCACCTCTTTTAGCCAAAATTCGCATTTACTGAATTTGGCATACAAGCGATGGGTCCTTAGTCTTTCTAGGACAGTACGGAGATGTTGCGTGTGCTCCTCTTCATCTTTGGAGTAGATGAGAATATCATCGATGAAGAATACCACAAATTTGTCCAGAAAGTCCATAAAGACATTATTCATCATGCTCATGAAGTATGCTGCAACATTTGTCAGCCGAAATGACATAACTGTAAATTCATACAGACCATATCTGGTGGTAAAGGCTGTCTTGGGGATATCCTCCTTTCTGATTTTTAGCTGATGATACCCCGTTCGGAGGTCAATCTTGGAGAATACCCGGGCTCCGTTCAACTGGTCTAACAAGTCATCAATGCGGGGAAGCGGATATTTATTTTTGATGGTGACCTCATTCAGCTGGCGGTAGTCCACGCACATTCGTAGGCTGCCATCCTTCTTCTTGACAAACAACACATGTGATCCCTTTTTGCAATAATTCATCCAACTGTTTCTTCAATTCCACCAGCTCTGGGGAAGGCATGCGGTAGTAATTCTGGTATATTGGAGCAGTTCCGGGAACAACCTCAATAGCGAATTCTAGTTCCCGATCAGGTGGCATTCCCGGTATCTCTTCTGGAAATACGTCTGGGAATTCACTGACTACCGGAATCAGACTTATGTCTGTGGCTGTGGCTTTGAATGCCATCCCTTTCTTTGTCATCACTCGGCTAGCAGTGAATTGCACTGTTTGGCCTGCCGGGTTAACCAATGTTACCTTCCTGGTGGCACAGTTGATACACACCTGATGTGGTACCAACCAATCCATTCCCAGTATTATATCCTGTCCAGGGGACTCAATGGCAACAAGAGCAGCTGGAAACTTTACATCGTGTATCAAGATTTCCAGATTCTTGTATATCACATTTGTTCTGAGCATGGAGCCAGGGGATTGTACCACCATGATTTTGTCCAAAAGAGAAGGAGAAAATTTGTGCAAGGTGGCAAAACTCCGCGAAATAAACGAATGAGAGGCGCCAGAGTCAAATAAAATTATTGTAGGTATGTTGTTAACAGAAAACATACCAAGGACCACATCTGGTGCTTCGCGGGCTTCCTCAGCGGAGATATGATGGACTTGGCCGTGATAGAAGTTCGTATTGGGGCGGCGTCCAACACTGTTGACTTGTGGCTTGAAGTCGGATGGTGGCTTCCCATTTCTTGCGGGGCATTGCTTGGAGTAGTGCCCGCTCTGGCCGCAAGTGAAGCGCGTGTTGTTGCGGCGGCAATCCTCAGCACTGGCTGTTTGCCGAAGGTCTTATCCTGGCTGACAGGCTTGTTGTTGTTGTTGCCATTGTTCCAGGCAGGCTTGTACTCAGATGAACTTGGCTGCCAGATACGTGGCTTCTGCACAAACTGCTCACGGTTGTCCTTCTTGGGTTCAAACTTCCGCTTGTGATCATTATATCCTGACTTATGCTCTTGTTCAGCTATGAAGGCCTTGTTTACCAGAGTCTGGAAGTCAGGGAAGTCCAGCATACAAAGCTGACAACGGAGGGTATGATTCAGCCCTCCGAGGAATTGGTCAATCTTCCTTTCTTCTGTGGACACGTCGTGGGTGGAGTACCGTGCCAGATTATTGAACTTGTTCAGATACTCACCCACTGACATATTGCCTTGAGTAAGAGCCAGAAATTCCCTCTGCTTCACCTTCATAATGCCAGTAGGAATATGATACTTGCGGAATATCTCTTTGAATTTTTCCCAAGAAATATCCTCTCCAGAAGGCCATAACGTTTTTGTGTTGTCCCACCATATAGCTGCTGGTCCCTCAGGTAGTGAGTGACGAAAGGAACCTTATCTGCCTCATCACAGTGGGCTATGTCCAGTTTCTTCTCCATGGTCCTCAGCCAGTCATCAGCTTCCATTGGATCCACAGCTTGACCAAAACTAGGTGGCTTGGTCCGCTGAAAATCAGACAGCTTAGAGTGTGTCCCATTTTGGTTGTTCTGACCCACCAAAGTCTGCATACTTTTCAGAAATTCCATAAGATCTTGGTTTCTTTTCTCTTCAAACATTCTCATGATCTGATCAGTGATAGGTGACTGTGGTGGTGGAGGTGGCAAATCTTCTGGTGGCTGCCCTGCCTGCCTGGCGGATCGACGAATGGGAGTTCCATCGCCGCCTTGAGTACTACACCTCTTCATCCTAAATTTTGTTCCCATTGCTAAATACCAAATCGATGAGGAAAAGCAGGGTAGTATGACACCAGAAAAGAAGCCAAATAAAAAGAGCGAATAAAGAAAGCAACATAATTATACAAGGCAACCCAACATCATACATGACAAGCTAGTAGGGGATGATCATGACTGGACTGCTGAGACGGCAGTTGACATATGCAGGGATGCTATGATGCATGCACTGAAACTCAAGCCTCCGCTCTAGTGACGCCGGTGGCACGAACACTGATAGACTTAAGACTCCTCGTCATCTGACTCTGACTCGGAATCTGAGCTAATGATGTGAACCTCGGCCTCCGGATCAAAGGAAACACGACGACGCTGACGGGGAGGTTCTCCCTCTGGAGGAGAAGAAGCACTACGTCGCAACATCGGAGCAGCTGGAGTAGCTAGGAGTGAGGCCCACTCTGACGGGGTCTCACGTCGGCTACCAGACGAAAAGCCTGGCGGTCCGAACAAACTAGAAGGAGTGTCGGAAGGTGGAACGGGCGGAGTATACACGGGTGAAAACGGAGGTGGAGGAGGAGACTGTGCTGCCGCAACAGCAGCAAGTGCCTCGCGAGCAGAAGTCAGCTCCTCGGCTAGAGAAGTGATCATACAGTAACTGGCGTTCAGATAACGAGATAAAACACCAGTAGCATGATCACTCGCCGGATCAACGGTTGCGAAAAGGACTCGCCCAGTCGTAGGCGACAGGGTGGGGTAGTGAAAGAAACCTGGATGAGTCTGCATCTCGACCTCGTGGAAGCGCAAGTCAGTGGTAGCCTCCATCGCAGCAAACTGGATCGCCAACTCCGGAGTAGAAGCAGTTCCGCCCTTGGAAGAACGGGAGTAGCTTCCAATATCTGAACTCGTTGTCAGAAAGGCTTCCGCGTGATACTCGAATACTGAACCAGCAAGCTGCTCTCGGAACACCTGGAACACTGGGTCTTCGCCGTTGGGGTACAGCCGAAGACAGACGTTACGAGGCAGTACTGGAAAAGTAAACGGTGCCGGTTCGTGACTGTAGTGGTACGGTACTGGTGCCATCTACACTCATCAAACCAGTGGTTAGCACAATAAAAACTATATGCATGCCATGCAATGCAGCAATCAGATGGAGCAAGCAAGACACACCAAGACTCTAAATTACTCGCGGTTCTAGCGCCGGGTTAACTAGGGTGTCCTACAGTCAGCACGGCTCTGATACCAAGCGTTGTGGCACCCCGGCTCAGAGAACCGGTTTACCAGTGTTTCCAACCCAGAGATCATGTCTTCTGGAAACACTCAACAACTTGGAACAGAACTGAACAGAACTTTATTGAAATATCTCGAGTACAAACTCGTAATATTACATCGATAGCGAGGCCAGAGGCACTGCACATGCTGAGACAATATCTACATTATTTATGGAACATATCAGGGCCTCGATACTACTGGGTAGACTACGGCGTAGCGGAACATAGCGCGGGAAACTCCATCCACAGGGACACTGCTGTGGACACGGCCTAGATAGCGTAGCACGAACCTTCGGGACCTCCGTCCTCGGCTTCTCCTGCATCTGGCATGATACGCCAGGTGAGTACTTGGAATGTACTCGCAAGCTCATGGCAACCAAAACAATGCAGCAAACAATAGCATGGCAATCAACAAATTAAGTGATTAGGTTGCTCACTTACTGGTACCCAGTACCAACTTACTTTCATCTGGGTTGTCCCACAACCCTCGGAATGCTCACAGTCCACAGAGCACTTCCGAACATAAGACAAGTTCTTCCATCATTATTATGTTTACGGTTGACCATCCTAGAGAGGCCTAAACGGACTGTTCAATACCGTGGACGCGGCTATTCAAATAGGTTTTTAAACTCTGCAGAGGTTGCGCACTTTACCCACACCATGGAGCACCTGGCCTCGTCATCCCATTCGGGTGGACTGGGGGTGCTCCAACGAAACCTGCCTGACCCGTGACCCTTCTATCGTACCACCGACAATCATACCTTCCCAGGGTTATGTCCTGGGTGGCCCCTGTGTCACCCCGTGACACCTGCCACCGTCATGGCCACTAACTGTTCCAAACGGGGACGCCGGCAAAATAACTCAACTGGGCTCACAGGATTATCGTCGTCTACCTGATCAGGGTAGCACGCACGCATAACCCTCCCTAGTTTGGTGGTACCGATAAAAGAGCACAAAGCCAGACCAAGTCAAGGCCGTCCCATACCGGCAAATGTGGCTGCACGGAAAAGTCCGGGTAGGTGGCTCTTGATCAACCAACTAGGTTTAGTGTTGTCAAGAATTTAACCAGTATCAATATTTATTAGGAATAATTTAATATGGCAGTAGCTAAGCAATTAAATAATTTACTAGGAATTTAGCACAGATTAAAGTAATGCATGAAATTCAATTAAATAACCAACACTATTGAAATGCTTCATGCAATGGATGACATGGCTTGCCTTGCTCTGTTGGGTTGTCCACAAACTCCTGGGCTTCAAATCCAAAGTTATTTCCCTCTGAAAATATTTTTAAAAAGCAATTGAAAATGTCACATGCTACTGTTTTGAGCACCAGAAATTCTGTGAACATGGGAAAAATGCCAAATTTGGCCAGAAAATAGAGGAGCTCAAGACAAACCAGATGCAAAAAGAATCAATTGATTTGGGCTTATGGTTTAAAAGTTATGAACGGTCAAAGTTTCTTGTCAACTTTGGAAATAAATAGAAAAACAGAAAATCTCTCAGGGGGGCCACGTCGAAGGCGTAATCCGCTCAAGACAAACCAGATGCAAAAAGAATCAATTGATTTGGGCTTATGGTTTAAAAGTTATGAACGGTCAAAGTTTCCGGTCAACTCTGGAAATAAACAGAAAAACAAAAAATCTCTCAGGGGGCCACGTCGAAGGCGTAATCCGCCCGGGCGTCTCCACTTACCCCTTCGACGTGTGGCTGACGAGCGGGCCCCGCGGTCAGGTTTAAACGGGGGAGGAGGGAAACAGAGAGAGCGGGACTCCGGCGACGGTCGCCGGCGATGTGGTCGGCGGCGAGGTCGGGAGAGAGCAGGGATGGAACGAGCGCTTAGAGACGGACACGCACGTACCAGTGGCTTCACGAGAGGTGGCCGGACGGCGTCGTCCCCTTCTTCTATGGCGGCGGCGGCGCTCGGGTGGCGTCGGAGACGGCGGTTCCGGCGAGGATTCGATCGGGCAAGCGGTCGAGCAGAGTCAGGGGAGCGAGCTGAGCTCGATGGTGAAGTTGGTGGAGGCTGGGAGAGAGTGAATCGGCGGGGAGGCAGAGCTCGGTGGTGGCGGTGCTCCGGCGAGATTCGAGGCCAGAGGGCCTCTCGGCCATGGCTCGGGCTCGGGGAGGTCGATTAGGAGGTGGAGGAGGTGGGTGAGGAGCTCGGGAGAGGCCGGGGAGGGGTATTTATAGGAGGGGGCGAGCTCGGGAGATCTCTCTGGAAATGACGGGAACCGGGACACGTCACCGGCGTCGCGACGTTGAGCTGGCTGGCCGGGAGCGGGCGACGAGACGGGAGAGGGCAGGGAGGAGTTAAGGCGCGGCGGCAGCTAGCAGAGGAAGAGGACGCGCCGCACGCCACAGTGCAGCCACGGGCGGCACAGTGGCCGGGTGCCGTGGCGGTCGTCGAGGGTGATTCCGGCGAGGAGAAGGATCGGGAGAGGGCTACGTGGATGGCATCGTAGATGTCGGCACTCCCAGACATGAAATGGCAGCATGGGGCCTCTGGAATGACCTCGGCCGTCGCCGGCGAGGTGCAGAGCACGCCTACTGGCATGCCAGTACCGTGCTCACCACGGGAAGTGAGGTCTCGAGGCCGTCCAAGTCCAGTGCACCGTGTCTAGGGCCTTCTCCTTTGATCATCTAGCCTCCCTGTGCCTCTGGTTCGACTAGGTTCACTCTGAACCGAAGTGTAGCTTCAGCTATAGTCTCTGACAGCAGAATTGAGAGAGATCTAGAGGAGTGGTGAGCTGAGGATGGAGCCAAAGGAGATGTCTCGGATGATCTATGTTGGAAGGACTATGAGCTGGCAAAGTTTGAGAAGATTTGATCAAGAATTGAATATAGTTCATGTACAAGTGCTGCTACTGGACCAGAAGAGAGATGAGCTTGATGCACTCAACTGGTTGATCTCCTGGGGCTGAAATTTGGTGTGGCAGGGTTATTTGGTGAGGAGAAGATGCCATAAAAATTTCATCTCAATTGGAACCCTCTAGCTGGTACTTCCTTCACAGAGGTTCCAACTGAACAGAAACTTGGCAGAATATTGGTGATGAAAATTTGTACTAGACAAGATGATATTTTTGGATATTGTGGAAAGATAGGTTCCCTAATATCTCAGGGAATTTTCTGGGAATTAACTGAGTAGGGAAAATATGAGCTCCTTCACAAAGGGCCAGTACTGTCCAGAGAGCAAATGGAGTTTTCTGGAATAAACTTTGTACTGGACCATGAAATGTTTTTGGAGATTGTAGGAGTAGATGATGTCAAGAAGGTCTGGGATTAATTTGGGATTTTTCTGATCACCAGAACTATAGGTTGCTTTGTAACCCATAGTGATGACAAATTTTCCCAAAGGAAGAAAATGAATATTTGGGAAAGATAAAGAATTGGAAATTGGTCCAGATGGTGAGTGGCAAGGTTTTGGCAAGATGCTGAGGGCTTTGGATTACTGAGAGGAATTCATAAGTCCAAAGTCAACTGAAAAGGTTCAAAATCCAACCAAATTGCAAATAAAGCCGGAAAGATTTCGAAAAGAAAAAGTTGCCAAAAACCAGGGTGTCACAGCTCGAGAGATAGCAAGGGTGGCTCGCGAGACGGGAGACTTAGCTCTGTACAAGGTAGTATGGTGGACCAGCTCTTGCAAGGTGCGCCTTGTGAGGGTTCCGCTCGCGAGATCTCCTGCCGGAACGGCCGCCGAGGGTTAATTCCCGAGGCGGGGCCTGCTGGCCTCCTGAGGTTCTGAGGGAGCTACCTCGCGAGATCTTCCAGGGGACCTGCTCCTGAGATAACTGCACGCAGAGCACTTAACGACAGCGCGCGCTCGTCGATTTGCTCATGGGTATTACGCGAGGAGACAGGACACCAAGGACCTTGGTGGGGTGGCGTGCACGGGAGCAGGCCCGTGAGCCAGAGCCCGGTTGCTTGGGTTTTTCAGTGCTGCTGGGACTAGCCCGAGCGCAGGCACCGTGTCCAGCCCCCACTCGCGTGAGGCTCATGAGGGAAGTGGTGAGCGCGCGAGGCTCATGAGGCATGGGAAAAATGAAACTTCATATAAGGAAACAGAAGCTTTACTGAAAGAAGATAGCAACCCATTACATAACAAAATGAAGATGCGGCTGCCGTGTCCGGCACGGGTCAGCTTGAGGTTGGTGCAACCCGTGGGGCGCCCTCAATTACACACCAAAAATGAGGAAAAGGGTGCTGCCGTGTCCGGCACGGGTCAGCTTGAGGTTGGTGCAGCCCGTGGGCGCCCTCAGTTGATTGTTCCGCCAGCGCGGAGCATGGGGCTTCCACAGGGGTGTGGGTATGATCGCAGGTCGATCGTTCCGCTAGCGCGGAGCATGGGGCTTCCACTTGGGCGTGGGCGGGAGCTCTCGCGGGCCCATCAGGCGAACACAATGAGAGGCTTCGGGGCGTGTACAGCCCCGTTTCGTTCGTACGCGTGAGGGTCACGGGTAGAACTAGCGGAGGTGTTGGATGTTCCAGGAGTTAGGCACAGGAACTCCGTCCTCCGTCTCCAGCCGGGCTGAGCCGGGCCTGGAGACATGAGTAACCCGGAAGGGTCCTTCCCACATGGGAGAGAGTTTGTGGAGTCCCTCTCGGGAGAGGATCCTTCGTAGGACGAGGTCGTCAACCTTGAGGGTACGAGGGCGGATGGTGCGGCTGTGGTAGCGGCGCAAGGCCTGCTGGTACCTCGCGGCACGGAGGGCAGCCTGACGGCGGCCCTCCTCGAGGAGCAGCAAATCGGTCTCTCGCGAGCCCTCCTGACGCGCCTTGTCAAAGGCAAGGACTCGCGGGGAACCGTGCTTAAGCTCCAAAGGGAGGACCGCTTCAGCGCCGTAGACGAGGAAGAAGGGCATCTCGCCAGTAGGCTTGCTTGCTGTCGTGCGGATGGACCACAGCACGGACTGCAGCTCGTCGAGCCAGGCCTTGCCGCAAGCCTCGAGTTTGTTCTTGAAGCTCCTTGTTTTGAGGCCCTTGAGGACCTCGGCGTTGGCGTGCTCGGCCTGGCCATTGCTTCGCGGGTGCGCCACCGAGGCATAGCAGATCTGCGTGCCGAGGCTGGCGTAGTAGGACTTGAAGAGGCCGCTTGTGAACTGGGAACCGTTGTCGGTGATGATGCGGTTGGGAACTCTGAAACGGCTCACGAGGCCCTTGATGAACTTGACGGCGGAGCCGGCCGGAATGGTGCGCACCGGCTCGACCTCTGCCCATTTGGTGAACTTGTCGATGGCGACGTAGAGATAGCGGTAACCGCCAGCCGCGCGTGGGAAGGGCCCAAGGATATCCAGCCCCCAGACCGCGAAAGGCCATGAGAGGGGAATCGTCTGGAGGTCCTGCGCCGGCTGGTGGATCTGCTTGGCATGGAACTGGCAGGCCTCGCAGGCTTGGACCAGCGCGGTAGCGTCGCGCAGCGCAGTGGGCCAGTAGAAGCCGCTGCGGAACACCTTGCCGACGAGGGTGCGTGACGAAGAGTGGTGACCGCAGTCTCCTCCGTGGATATCAGCGAGCAATTCGCGCCCTTGCTCTTCAGAGAGGCACCGTAGCGAGACGCCATTGGGGCGCCTACGGTACAACTCGCCATCCTGCAGGCAGTAGGCGGTGGCCTGCCGAGCCACGCGCTCTGCTTCAGAGTCTTTTTCCGGGAGGGTGCCGCGGAGCAAATAAGCCTTGAGTTCTGCGGCCCAGCTATCCGCCTGAGGTTCGAGCGCCAGCAGCAGGCGAGCTCCTGAGATCGGGCCACAGTCTGGTGCGCCCGTGGGTGGTGCGGGCAGAAGTTCCTCGCGAAGGAGCACCGTGCTCGCGGCCGGGGGTGCGGCAGATGGCTTGAGGATCCTTTCCTCGAAGACGCCGGGGCTCTGGGGCTCGCGGCGCGATGCCCGTTTGGCGATGTCGTCGGCCTCTTTGTTGCCGCCGCGGGGGACGTGCTGCAGCTCCAGGCCAAGAAAGCGCTTCTCAAGTTTACGTACCTCTTCTAGGTAGGCGGCCATGTGCTCGTCCTTGGGCTTGTAGCTTTTGTTTTAGAAGTTGACGAGGAGTTGCGAACCACCCTTGATTGTCAGACGCTTGATGCCTAGGGCGGATGCGGCTTTGAGGCCGGAGATGAGGCCCTCATACTCTGCGATGTTGTTGGAGACCTTGTCGGTGTGCTTGAAGCAGAGCTGTACAACGTAGTAGAGCCTGTCTCCTGTTGGCGAGGTGAGCATAACCCCAGCCCCCGTGCCCTGTCGGGAGAAGGCGCCGTCGAAGTGCATGGTCCATCCGCCAGGCGCCACATCCCCTGGCAGGAGAGACTGGGCCTCGCGAGGCTCGCCCTCGTACGTGTCCGTCCATTCTGCCACGAAGTCGGCCAGAGCCGCGCCTTTGATGACTCTGGTGGTGGAGAACTCCAGCTGGAAGGCTTGCAGCTCGATGTTCCACTCGGCGACGCGGCCGACGGCGTTGGGGCTGCGCAGAACTTGCTCCAAGGGGTAGGAGGAAATGACCTTGATGGGATGACCCTG